>JASDQU011176143.1:0-19201 GCA_032191745.1 Picea mariana
GGAACGAGGGATCCACATATGTTGTATAAAATCTCTTGTCCATAGTTTCTAAAAGTACATGTTTGCTATGCATTGCTCGTTTGTCGAAAACTTATATATCAGTCGCCCGACTAGATTGTACAAACTTTCTCGTGTAATTAAATTCTGCAATATCAAAAAATAATATCAATAATTTAGTATTGAAAATAATGTTCTTAGATATGTTAGATAGTTGATATCGCGGCAATATCTTTTCAAGTCCATGTGTCAATGTGTATATCGCGGAACTCCGACTGCTATTCGGAGGACAAGGAACAATGAAACTACAATGTTGAGCTAGACAACCCACAGGTCCGTTTGTCAATTTATATATCACGAAATTGTGGGTGTTGTTTGTACAACACGGAACAATAGAGGCCCAATTTTCAGCTCGCCAGCCCCAGAGCCCTCGATAAAAAAAATTCGCTAAATATGAAATTCATACGGGATCGCTACAGGGCAATACAAGTGCAATGTCCAGCCAACCAGCCTGAGTCCACATGTCAATTTGTATATCGCAGAAGTATGGGTGCTATTTGGAGGACACAAAACAATAGAGACTCTATTTTCGGCCCACCAGGCCGCGAACCCGCAATTCAATTTTTTTTTAAGTATGGAATCAGGGATTTGCATATGCTGTATAAAATCTCATGTCCATACTTTATATATAAAGACTCATGTCCAGAAGTCTGCCTGTTTGTTTGTATATCGTGGAAGTCTCGATGTTGTTTGTAGGACACAGAAGAATAGATACTTAATTTTCAGCCTGCCAGGCCACGAACTCGCGATCCAAAAAGTGCCCAAGTATGGAATGAGGGATCCGCATATGTTATAGAACAATACAAATGCAATGTTCAGCCAAGCAACCCATAGGTCCTCCTGTCAATTTGTATATCGCGGAAATCTGGGTGCTATTTGTAGGACACAGAACAATAGAGACTCTATTTTGAGCCCGCCAGGCCACGAACCCGCGATAAAAAAAGTGCCCAAGTATAGAATGAGGTATTTGCATATGGTCTATAAACTCTCATTTTCAGCCCGCCAGGACGAGAACCCGCGATCCAAAAAGTGGCCAAGTATGGAACGAGGGATTCACATATGCTGTATAAAATCTCTTGTCCATAATTTCTAAAAGTACATGTTTACTATGCATTGCTCATTTGTCGGAAAACTTATATATCAGTCGCCCGACCAGATTGTACACACTTTCTCGTCTAATTAAATTCTGCAATATCAAAATATAATATCAATAATTTAGTATTGAAAATAATGTTTTTAGATATGTTAGATAGTTGATATCGTGGCAATATCTTTTCAAGTCCATGTGTCAATGTGTATATCGCGGAACTCCGACTGCTATTCGGAGGACAAGGAACGATGAAACTGCAATGTTGAGCCAGGCAGTCCACAGGTCTATTTGTCAATTTATATATCGCGAAATTGTGGGTGTTGTTTGTACAGCGCGAAACAATAGAGGCCCAATTTTCAGCTCGCCAGCCCCAGATAAAAAAAATCACTAAATATGAAATTCATACAGGATCGCTACGGGGCAACACAAGTGCAATGTTCAGCCAACCAGCCCGATTCCACATGTCAATTTGTATATCGTGGAAGTATGGGTGCTATTTGTAGGACACAGAACAATAAAGACTCTATTTTCGGCCCACCAGGCCGCGAACTTGCGATTCAAAAACTTTTTAAGTATGGAATCAGGGATCCGCATATGTTGTATACAATCTCATGTCCATACTTTTTATATAAATACTCATGTCCAGAAGTATGCCTATCAGTTTGTATATCGTGGAAGTCTCGGTGCTGTTTGTAGGACACAGAACAATAGATACTTAATTTTTAGCCCGCCAGGCCGCGAACCCACGATCCAAAAAGTGCCCAAGTATGGAATGAGGGATCCGCATATGTTATAGAACAATACAAATGCAATGTTCAGCGAAGCAGCCCATAGGTCCTCCTGTCAATTTGTATATTGTGGAAATCTGGGTGCTATTTGTAGAACACAAAACAATAAAGACTCTATTTTCAGCCCACCAGGCCGCGAACCCGCGATAAAAAAAAGTGCCTAAGTATAGAATGAGGGATCCGCATATGGTCTATAAACTCTCATGTCTATACTTGATATAGAGACTCATCTCCGCAAATTCGTCTGTCAATTTGTATATCGTGGAACTGTAGATGCTATTTGTAGGACACGAAACAATGGATACTCAATTTTCAGCCCCCCAGGCCGCGAACTCGCGAAACAAAAAGTGCGTAAGTATGGAATGAGGGATTCACATATGTTCTATAAACTCTCATGTCCATACTTTATAAAAGTACATGTTTACTATGTATTGCTCGTTTGTCGGAATACTTTTATATCACTCGGCCGACCAGATTGTACAAACTTTATGGTCTAATTATATTCTGCAATATAAATATTTAACAGTAATAATTTACCACAACTCAGCTTGTGAATTTGTATATCACAGAATTGTCGGTGCTATTTGTAGAGCGCGGAACAATAGATGCCCAATTTTTTGCCCGCCAGCCCGAGAACCCCTAATCCAAAAAACTGGCTAAATATGGAATTAATACGGAATTGCTACGGGACAATAAAAGTGCAACATTGAACCAAGCAACTCGCAAGTCCGCCTGTCAATTTGTATATTGCGTAAGTGTAGGTGTTATTTGTAGGACACAAAACATTGGAGGCTCAATTTTCAGCCCGCCAGTCCGAGAACCCGCAATCGAAAAAGTGCCTAAGTATGGAATCAGGGATCCACATATGCTCTATAAAACCTTATGTCCATTCTTTATAAAAGTACATGTGTACTATGTATTATTCGTTTGTTGCAAATCTTTTAAATAAGTCGCCTGACCAGATTGTACAAACTTTCTCGTCTAATATAATTCTGCAATATCAATATGTAATATTAATAATTTAGTATTGAAAATAATGTTTTTAGATATGTTAGATAGTTGATAGGGATTGCCATCCGCAAACAATGTAAATCTTAAACCCGACAACCCTTGATTCCATCTATCAATCTATATATCGCAGAAGTCTGAGTGCTATTTGGAGGACACAGAACAATGAAAGTGCAATGTTGAGCCAGCCAGCGCGCAAAGAACAATGAAAGTGCTATAACACTTTTTACTTAAAGAATAGTATAAACAATTATTTAAATTTTATTCAATATTATTCAATATTATTTTTAACATTTTTAAATATAATTTTGGAATTTTGATTTTGTTTCTGATAATAAAGGTTTGTACCTAGAAATTGATCCTTCTTGACTCTAGAGTTAAAATGCATTTATACTTGTATACACTATTTTATATTAATATTAATAAATAAACTATAAATTAAATTTATGATATCTATCTTATAATATTAATATTAAATATCCTATTCATTATTAATATGTGATAATATTTTGTTAAATTTTATTCAATTAATTATTCAAATTTATTTTTATTTTTCATGTCCAGCGTGTTCCGTGATATACATGTTAAGTAAACATTTCAGGCTATGCGGTCTATTAGGTAGACATTTAGGGATGTCAGAACTGTCCAAGGGGCTTGCGTTGTGTAAACATTTAAGAAACAATGTGTGTGGCAGGCTATACGTATGTTAAGTACTTAATAACAATAAAAAATAGAGAAACCTTGGATAAACTAGCATATCAAACATTGGGATAAATTTAGGTAGCAGAAAATGATAAGACAAACATTCGAACTAATGCTAGCATTAATTCACCTTCAAGCAATGCATAAAAAAATATATGATTCAAAAAGACCGTATATGATCAAAAAGTTTGGATATGCTAGTAGTACAATACTTGGTGTTTTTCTTATTTTTTTTTAAATGGATTTGATATTCAATTTTTTTGTCTTCGACTCTTCGTTGCCAATGTACAATGTTGCAGCAAAATCGTTATTCTTGTTTCTAGACATGCAATTATTAAGTTTTAATGTTAACAACCCATAATGGAAGAAGTTCAATACTTGAGTTAATATGTTGCACTCACGGAAGAATGTATCAAGAACACAGTTACACCCACACGTTCCAATAAAGTCTAATCTTCAACAAAGCAATTGCTGGCAACTGGTAGAAAAGGAAGTTTAGTGGTTAAGTTGATATGTTTCAGTCCTGGAATAATGTATCAAGAACATAGTTGCATGCACACGTTGTAATAAAATCTAATCTTCAACAACGCATATACCCTTCTCCGTATTACGGGCCACCTATCATGCCCTCTTTCGCCGTGCAAATTTTTGATCTGAAAACTTCTGAGAAATACAATTTAACCGTCGGGTCCTCGCATATTTAGTGGAACTATTGTCACCCCATTTTGAAGCCCATTTGTCCACTTTCCATACTTTGCCATTTGTTCAAATTTCTTTGGCAGATCGTCGATTTGGTAGGTTGAAGAAATATTCAGTTTGTAGTTGTTGTTTCCTGCGCCCACACCCCTTTGCAATTAGCAATTGGGAATTATAAATAAGATCTAATTGCTACACATGCAATTAGAAATTTCCCTATTCCAAACTTAGCCACTTTGGGGAAATTCCGCAAATATACAAACCGATCGCTAAATTGCCCCATCATGATCTATTCTGTTTTACACATTTTGCACTAAAAAATTCTGAAACATGAAATTTCACCGTCCAACACTCGGCTGTCCTGACTATCCCCGTAACCCTTTTTTGAATCCTTTTCGACCGCTTTTCAGAGCTTGCCATTCTTTCCTTGCTCTCTGCCATATATATATATCTTGTTTCTAAATATGGAATTACTGGCATTTAATTCTAACAGGTCATCATGCTGAAACCGTATATATTGTCATTGATGGGCGAAAGGCTCGAGGACATCTCATATTCATGTGCATTAAACCAAACATTGCAGGCAGATTATATTATCCCTTCTGAGTGTTCATTTCAAAATCATGAAATCCCGTTCACACGGCGTGGCCTTTGCATGTTCACGAAACCTCCATTCCTTAATTGCTCTTCGTTGTACCTGCCACCTTCACAATTCTAAATATGCAGTAAATAAACTTTACTGCTAACAATTCATCATGCACCACCAATACAAATTGTCATTAATTAGTGAAAGGCTCGAGGAGCTTTCCCATTCATAAGCATTTAACCAAGATTTAGCAAAAAGATATATTATTCACTCTAACTGTTCATTTAAACCATCGTTTGCAGCAAAGCAACCTTCTCATAAACCTATGGCATCAGCTCAACACCAGTTTTGTGGAGATACAATGAACATCTTCCGCCGCGAGGACCAGAACTTCCACTGGTCCAGGGCATTTTCTTATTACTCAACCTCTGCCAGAGAGAACCAAGTAATTTGGACCTATGGGATTGCTCATGCAGGCTGTGTCCCTGAGGTTTTTGACTGTAAGGACCTGGTCTCTTGGTGCGCCGATAAATTTATTACAGAGAAAATAATTATTCCACTGCAGGACTGCTCTTCTGTTTCTTTGTCACCTCAAGTCTTCTGCTAGATGCTGAAATTGTCGGAGCCAACATTGACGTTCAAAGGAGAAGATTGCAAACAATTCCCAGCAAAGCATAATAACGGATTGGACCTCTTGCCCCTTTTTTTGGAAAACCCGAATCTAGTTCCTGAAGATATTACAAGCATGCAGGTTAGTTCATTTAGAAATCCATTTCGTGAAATTGCCTGGTTGTTTACAAGAATAAAAGGACAGGAGTCCACAGGTACTATTTCCCACATGGCTCTTTATTATTTGTATTTCACAGTCAACGAACAAGCCATTTTTTATTGGGGCAGGTTAATTTTCCATGAAATCTCTTCCCAATTGTCAAGCTACAAAAGGAAAAAGAAATTTTATATGTCATCCTATTTAGTTTTTGCAATAGCACATTCCTGTCGATTTCGACAACTGTTTCTGTCCAAGAATGTCAACTGCGAATTCCACCCAGTAACGTTCTGGTACCAGGCCTTGTGGAAGCACAAGGCTTCCCACTATTTTTATGAGGTTTTTAATGGCTTCCTGTCTGTTTTCAAAGTTTTGTTGTTAGGAGAAGATGCTCCCTGCATATCTGAACAAGCAACTAGTTTTTTGGACAAGAAGGGGACACTTGAACATTTAGATAATTACACTGTCATAAGATTTTTTGGCTCCATGGAACAAACTGCCCTCCTTCCATGTCACATTACGAACATAATGTCTATTGCAGAAGTAACACGTCAATACAACTATTGGTTCCATTTGTTCCAAAGGAAGAAAAAAAACAGTTCATTCCTCTGCCTTGGAAAATAGGGGAGTTCATGTTGAAAAACATCAACAAAATTGACGATTTCGCAACACATTTTAGCACCTCCAACCTCAGTTATGCTGAAGACATAAGAGGATTCGACCCCTATGATATTTTTAGACAACATTTACAAAAAATTGGCCTCGTCGATTTTTTTGTAAATAAACACCTGCCCAAAAACAAAGACAGTGACAATCCTGTCTCTGATGCCGGTGACATAGAGACAGTGCAAAGCTGCACTAAACTGTGCACGCAACAAGGGAAAGGCGCCAGTGACAAGAGTGTTCAATCCGCAAATACCACTCCAAAAAGTACTACATCTCGGAGCATCGCTCCAACGGCCCATCACAACAACAAAGAAACCCAGAGTTCTTCAAACAGAGGAGGAGATAACGACCCTCCTCACTCTAAAATTGATAGTTCTCACAAGCTTCCAGTAGAGAAGAAGAGAAAAAAAAATGTGGGGCAGGCGGAAGAGCCGGAAATTCAGAGTGAGAACATGGAACTTGGCACTGATCTGGATACCATGTTCCACTTCCTTGATCAACATGAAGACGCCATCCACCATAGCCATCCAATGGGCATATCGGTTACCGAACATTTTGATGAAGATGAATCATTCGTGTTCCAGAGCGCTGTTTTTGATAGCCTGAACAAAAAATTGATAATTCAGAAAAAAAAAAAAAATGTTAAAAATAACAAAGGAAAATGTCGTTCAGAGGTTGACGTTGCTAACATGCGGCCGTCCCAAATTTGTCAACTTCACACTGTGACAGGAGAAGCACTTCATGATTCCATTGAAGGCATCGAGAGCGAGAATGCCAGACTGAAGGACTGAGTCAAGGAATTGGAAGACGCTTTCATTCCTATGCCATTGCTTGTTGATCCTTTGGCAATACCCATGCCTGGCACCCCTGCACCAAATGTAAAAGCATCCTCCACCCTCCTCGCATCCTGTAAATAATATGTCGAGAACAATATCAAAAAAAGAATGGAACTGGTTACCGAGGCGTGGAAAATATCACAAACCATCACTTCCCTTGGAACCAGGGCATATAGCTTGCTGGAGCTTTTGTAGGCCGAATTAAAATACGGAGAAAATTTCTTTTTAAAAACGGTCATCCCTTTTGGTAAGATTGTCAACAATATGACAGAAAAAAAGAAGAGAAGAAGATCTTCCATCCAAAAACCGGATCGGCCAATTGAATGCATGTTGGAAAGAAAAAGTAAAGAACCTGCATCTCATTGTTTAGTCATGTGAAGAAGACACATCGAAAAAAGATAAATTATTCACAAAGCTGTCAAATATAGACTTAGCCGAAAAAACCAACGACTTCCAAGACCCCCTCTTAATCGCAAAGTCCTTGTGCTTGACCAGACAAGAGTTTGATAAACAGGTTGTTATGTTGAAGACCATGTCTCTGGAAAAGTTTTACAACGTCCTTCAATTTGATCAAGCTCACGTCCACGACTGGCTAGTCAAATATGTAGTACAGAATGAGGAAATTAATAAGGCTCTCTCTAATCTTTCTATCGACTTCCAGGAATTAGAAAACGCTTTTTTCAACATAAAAATCCGAAATGAGATCAACGTCACCCCAATGAGAGCCTACATTGAAGAATGGGTCCAAAGGCAATTGAAACAGGCCGCTGACGAAAGACAACAAGCACTTGCCAACATTCCAGCAGCTGTGGAGAACATCCTTGAAGCCACAGTCGTCAGCGACATCAATGAAACGATAGTTGCAAGCAAACAGCCAAAGCACTGATATGTACCCTCACTATAAGTTTACTCATCACATCTTTCTTTGTTTCTCAACTCAGTTATTCCACTTTCTTAAATACAGATGTATAGGCAAACACTTATACCTTTCCATTTATTTTCTTTTGCAGCTATTGCACTCTATCTTCTTTTCACAATCCTTCTTCTTGTACATATTTCTCTAATGGTCCTCGGGAGCCCCAATCCCAGTCTACATGACAAACGCATTCAAATTCCGGTTTATATGTAACATACTTTATTCTTTTTGTATATTTCAAAATTTCCACTAGTATGTGACAAACTTTTATTTTTTGATAGATTTCAAATAAAAAATGCATTTAATTTTTTATATGTTACAGACTCTATTCTTATCTTTCACCACTATGTATGACAAATGCATTTAATTTTGAATATGTTACAGACTTTTATTCTTATGCTTCAACAGTCTGTATGGCAAATGCATTTACTCTTTGATATGTTACACAAACGTCATTTACTTATACCCCATGTTCACAAATGCATTTAAATTTTATATTTCTTATCTCCTATTGATTTTATTTCATCATATATTTTTATCTTTCACCAGTCCATATGAAAAATGCATTTAAATTTCCAAATTTATTCTTTCACTGTCAACAAATTTTTTACTTTGTCATATACTTTAAAAAAAATAGGTTTGCTATATACTTTCTAAAATTAGATGGTGCTTTGCCTGCCAACCGTCATTTACTTTTGCCCCATCTTCCGTGATATACATGTTGCACACAACATTTATGTGATATACATTTTGCACCGAATAGTTCGTTTCATTTCCAATTCGACCCCATTTTACACAATTTGCTTTCTAACTTCGTTGGCAGGGACTCCGCTGCCACACAAGCTTGTTAATCAATAGTTTTTAACCAAAAAGTTCAAGAAAATTCATAAAAATAAACTATTTTTCAACTCAACTTTATGAAGATTGTAAATTTACAATTCATAGACCCAGAACTAATGTGATTGATTTATTTTCTTATTTTTCTGAATTGGCAATAATATAAAGTGTCAAATTAACATTTTTTAACCAACCACAATAAAAAGTTAAAAAAAAAATACCACCAAAAATAATATTATGATTATAGTATGAAAAATATAATTTTGTAATGCATAGACCTAAAATAAATTGATTGATTTATTTTCTTATTTCTTTGAATTGGCAATGGTAGAGTGTCATCTTTTTTTTTTTTAAATCAATCAAAATCAAAATAAAAAATTCCTCCAAAAATGAAGTATTTTGACACTCAACTTTGAGAAACTATAATTTTATAATGTATCAACCCAAAACTAATTGAAAAAGTGGAAAGAATAATCTCCTACCTAGGTAAAGACTATCTTTTTTTAGTGAAAGTGCCTTAGATTTAAGTGAACAGTATCCATTGTTATTAATGGTTTTGTACATTAGAATAATGATTATTATGCATTGATTTTGGAACAACTAGAAGATTGTACTGACAAGAAGGATTGATATACAAGATTATTCGAGTCAGGTTTGACACAAGCACCAACAATGGCTCAATTCAAAGTTTATATAACTCATGTTATTGATGTTGTTAATAATTACTAAACTATAGTCAATGACCATATTGTTCATGAAATAGTATAAACCTCAATATAACATGATCCTTCTATCATTGGGGACATCCATAGAGGTAGTACCACCCCTACCAATATAATGATTGATTAATTGCAAAGCAATTATACTTGCTTCCTCAATCTTTCCCCTCCTTCCTCTTAGTGACACATGTGTGTATAAAATCTCCACCACGTGCTTACCAAATTTGATTGAGATGTCGTTTATGTTGTCAATAGTTGGAGACCTTGAAAATTTAGACAATGAATGGAATGCTATGTGAAACGAGAATGAAAACGTCAATGAAGAAATGCTAGAGTGCTAATATTTAGCATGCCAAACATTTGTAAACATGTATTATATTTTAACTTTTCTATTTTATACTTCAATACACTACATACTTTATCATTGTCTCTCTTGGGTGGATTAGTCTAAATTGATCACTCACCCACTAATGTACTTTATTGGAGCCTTGATAAACTTTAATCACTCTCCCGACAATTTTCTACTATAGATATAATAATATAAATAACTCGACAACTCACACAATTATCTTCTACTTGCATACTCATCTTTATTATTCACTTGCACATGAGCCTCTTTTAATTAATGTTTGTATTAAGCTTATATCAATTGGTATCAAATCCTTAAGATTAGGGCATCTTGAGAGCTTCATCATTCTAATCTCCTTTAGGATTTTCTTCCTACCCATAATTGTTTTCAAGTTCTTTAGGCTGTGGGTTTACGACCATAAGTTGAAGTGAGAGCTCCTAATATTTTATTGAGTTGTAAACCTCTATTTATGAATTCCTACCCTTTGCTTTTTAATTTTTTCTCGTAACCTATGAATCATTATTTTGGTTGTAAACTTTATTTATTCCAACATTTCATATGTCTTGTGGCTCCCCATAAAAGATCTAGTGAATCAAGGGACTCCCCAAACGCCAACCTTGTCTAAATCTTGACCAAAAAAATGTAGGAGCAACAATGCCAATTGTTGGAAACTCTCATTACTCAACAACAAAATGCCTAACAACAACAAGAGTTCCAAGCTAAAATGATGCATTATATGATGAGTGTGTTATAACAACTCATCACCACTCGACAATAGTGCCAACTACAACCTCAACCTCAATTCATTATTCACCAAGTGGTCCTCATTTTTCAATACACATTCAAGTTGGACACTAAATTATCAATGCCTAAATTTGATGGGGCTCCCAATTTCAACGAGCTTGATTTTTGGATATACAACATAAAAACATATTTCAAAAGCCAGTCGAAAATGATAGAGGCCAACAAAATTATGGTCGGTGGAGTTCATAGGAGGTATCGGGTCATCACATGGTGTCATAGGCACACTTAACACTTTCAACCAACAACAAACCCTTGATTAGCACTTGAGCAAATTTCAAGGATGTTACTTGTAAAAGTTTCTAACATTAGGATAAAGGATGCTTTGTTGGCAAAGTGGCTACAACTTATACAACTTATGGGATAACCCATCCAATAGTTTATTGGAACCTTCAATAAATTGTCCATCAATTTCAATGTAAGAGACTTCAAACACACTCTCTATGTTAACTTAATTTTTCGGTTATTATCACATTCAAGGAAGGAACTATAACTTTTCTTAGTTACTTTCCTAAAGCATACTTTCTAGTGTGCTTTCAAAATAGAGGCTAAGCTACATAAAACCAATCCCATTAGTTAAAAGAAGTTAGTTTCGTCTTCTCAACCCCCCACCACTTCCAATGGAAAATCCAACAACAATGGACAAAAACCACGATCTCCTAACATGCCACTTGCTACTGCGATACATATGAAGTGGTGCTCCTTCCACAAGAATTATGGACATTCTAATGATGAAAGCAAGCTTCTTTGGGCCAACATCATCAAGAACATCCGAGCCCTCTTTATTAAAAAACAAAAATTCTTCAAAGGTTCTGACATAGATGTTGTTAGCATCAAGACATTGGATTGCATGCACAAAACAATGTTATCTATGGAATGCATTCACCAGTGTTTATTTTGGCATGGAGGATCTCAATTTATCAACTTCAAAAAACTATTAAAATTCCTTTGTTAAGAACACATGTGCTTATTTTTCATTAAAAGTAGTGTGGTTGTGCTTAAAGAACACTCATACCTGCATGGTTCCCTTTGACAAATTCAAACTTAATCATGAGCGACCTATATTTGACATATATGTGTTTGATTAGAGGTGTCATGAAAATGACACATATAAATCCATATTTACTATCTCATTGGGCCAATTCTTCATGTAAAAACCCTAAGAGTGACCCTAATCCTATAAGATGCTCCCCTTTTTACTTGGTTATGGATATTGGATCTTAAGTATACCAAACTTATGCTACTATGATGCTCTCCTATTGTTCGATAGGTTTCCCAAGTTGCACCTTTGCTTCTACTTGCCCAATTTTCTTACATGGAATATTAAGAAGTGGAAGATATTGAAGACTTCAAAGAGTATTGGACTAGAGAGAACCTTGAGAAAAAAGAGCCTCGGGGAGAAGGGATTTGGATACATCTCACAAAAATATATATGAATCTATTTATGTAATCATTTCTTCTCGTAATAGAATCTCCTCCCCCCCCGACACTTTTACTTATATTGATTTGATGTCATTATTCATGCATTTATTTTTATTGAATTGTCAAGTAGATCAGAAGGTTTCTATATTTGTGTGTGAGCTAGATCTAGGGTTTTTCCATTGTTGAATAGGAAAAATGTTATGTTTGTCTTGTATGTAGGTTGCTTGGAGCTAGTTAGTTCTCATCCCTTACTCCTCCAACTTGACAGTCAAGATTGAAAGAATCTTCAATGGGAGATAATTACATGCATTTATTTTCTCTTCTTCTTAAAATGCTAGTTTAGATTTGCTTGTTGGATTTGCCTAGTAGAATAAAACTCCTATATTTATTTGGTATCTATCACTAGTATACCAATCTATGAGTGGGGGATGAGTAGTTCCTCCTGTATTAAAACCATAGTGAATAAAATGATGACTCTACAAGGAAAAAGGTTCTTTTGATTTTGATCTCTTCTTTATATTGGCTTTAGGGCTTTATTGGTTTGGTTTGATCGATACCTTTTGTTTCTCTAAGATCTACAACTACACAATGTTATAACCTCATTCCCTACTTTTCATTTTTTTTTTTTAATTTTCTCAATTTTCTCTTAGTCACGTGCCATTTTTTTCCATTTCACTGCAACCACACTTCTTTGCTAAAGAACATCTAAGTTGTCACACCTATAACTTGAAGAAACCCACATGGTTCCCTTTATGGGTCCTCCACTTGTTTTTTTATTGTTTGATCATGTAGTGAAGCTTTTGTTTGGCCTTTTCCAATGTTTTAGTGCTTTTGTCCTATGTTTTTTTTGCTAGGATGTGCGTTCTTAGGTGGATTTTTTTTAAATTAGGGAATTTTATGGGATTTGTAGAGTGGAGTTCTAACTTGTACATATTCGTCTTGGTCTCTACCTAATTTTTTAGTTTCATAGTTAAGAATTTAAGAGAAAATAAAGAACTTTGTTAGTTTTTAATAACTTTTCCTTTTTAAGCTTTTCATTTAAAGCATTTTTTCTACAATACACACATCAAGAACTCAAACCGCACATCATATTAAGCAACATATGTTGAGATAAACTTGCATCACAAAATTAACCTAAGGTTTATTATTTTGGTCTATCACACCAACATTGGATTAAACTAGGTCTGGGGTTTAAGTTGGGGTAGTGGTTTTAAACTCCCAAAGGCCTATCAACTTGGAATTGTATGTAGATTTGATTAATTGGGTAAAGACCATGGTAACTTTTGTTGTAACCGAGGAGACACATTTGGGTGTACAATCATAGGTGTATAATGTTGTGGGTTGTGAACCTAAATTGCCATCACATCCCCATGTGATGGAATTTATAAATACTAAGCAAAGGTTGTAAGGCTAATCCAATGTTGATGATCTTACTCAATCTCCTTAAGTTAATTAAATTGTTAATGTAAAGTGTGGGCTTAGTAACTTCCCCCCCCCCTATTTTGAGCCATAGAATGTGAATCAATAGCTTAATGGCCTTCTTTAGGTTTTCTACCCCAAGTATCATGCGTATGGAACTACTAGAAAATATGGGGTTGTAGCATCATTGACTTGGGTCGCTTTATCCTTCAAACCCTTGGTTGAGGTTTTCTGTAGGTGCACATTGTGTTGTTGCATCGTATTTACAATGCTCAAAATTTTGATTCACTTATTTTGCTTTACATTGTGTTTTCATCTTTTTGTGTCATACTTGCATCATGCTCGCATCGTTCATGTATCACTTGAATTGTTTATGTGATTTGTGTGTCATGTTGCATCAATATAACATCACCTTCATAAATATGTAGTATTGTATTAGTGTTGTGATGGGGTCTTCGATAAAAAAAAAATTGCATTTTATGAAATTGTTATCATACTTACACATAATTCGATGGCACTCTTCCAAGGAGTTCCAACTAATAATTGACAATAGTGCATTGTGTAGAACCTGATATGAAGAATCATAAGGTAACTATGAAGGGAAGGATATAACTGAATGTGAAGAATCATAAGGTAATTGTGAAGGGAAAAATATCGAACAAGAGGGTGCACGCGCACATGCATGCACACACACACACACACACACACACACACACACACACACACACTTTCCAGGTTACAAAGCTCGGGGAAAACCTCTAAGTACTTCCCCTCATTTTGAGGATGGTACCTAGAGTAAACCCTAGAATCTTCATGGCACAAGGCCATTCAACAAAAAGGCTCAAAGCCATTACAACAATATACTCGTTATGAGCTTAACATGTTACTTACGAGAATTGAACCTGGTTGGGAAGGATAACAGTCATTCCTCCCAACCACCCAAGCTAAGCATAATTGACAAATATATATTTATTTATTTACAACACAGTTCCAATTATGCATTCCATGTGAATGGAATAGATATGCTAAAGTGGGGGATAATACATGCATTTCTATGAAAATATGATGTGCTACTACTCCATGAAACAAAATTGCAGCTGAAAAAAAATAGTGAAGCATATATCCTCTCTAAAACCCATCTATTCTCTTCGAATTTTAGGCTAATAATCTACATTAAAGAAGAAAACAACCACCATTCAAGCGATTGCTAAGTACCTAGTGTTTTGATATACCACCTAGCCTATATTCATGTTAAAGAATTCTTCCCTATCAACTTATTTGATTTCAGTGGGCTTGATAAGACCTTCATATCCTCGAATCACAACCTTTTAGTTGCCCGAGGATTTCATTCTACCCTTAACACATATATGCTAATAGTACTCTAAGAGAGTTACATTATAAAGTAGGTAATTGGGTTTTCATTACTAAAGCGCCGAGGAGGATGAACATACTGAATGACATATCAAGGAATATGGACTTCATTTTTCTTGCCTTCACTAACCTTCTTATATTCACCATCACCCTTCTTATCATCACCCCTTCCTCCCTTTTTGTTTTTCCACCATCCTTTGTATCCCCACCATCACCACTTCCTTCTTCTCCTTGCTTCTTTCTTTCCTACATCCTTTTTGTCCCCTTCCTAATGGTCTCCATCTTCCATGAAACCCATCTATTCTTTTCAAAGTTCAAGCTAATATGTTGCATCGAAGAAGAAAACAACCATCATTAAAGTTGTTGCTAAATACCTAGATTTATGATATACCACCTAACCTAGATTCATACTAAAGACTTCTTCCCTATAAGAATAAAGAGGGGATATACAAAAATAAATAGGGTGCATGTTTTGGTTTGTGTTCCAGTCATCTTGAATTTTACTTTTTCTATCTCTCCACATGGAGAGCCAAACAATTGTGTTTGTAGGGATTAATTAATTAATTAAGTTCACAATTTTGATGTCTAGAGCATTGATGTGCGATCCAACTCATTTATTGTGATTCATTAATATCTAACCATTCACATGAACACTTATCACTGGCATATTATCTTAAATAGGTAGCTTATTTTTAATCCTTGACTAGCGCTATAATTATTATATTAATGAATGGATCGATCAAATGTAAGCATTAGAGCAAGCTATACACATTTTGGTTGTTGTTGTGTTTTTGGTTGAATGGGAGGGGAGTTGTGAGATCTGGAATCCAAGGCAATAAAGGTTTTGTTTTTCTTGTAGGTTGTATATTGTAGAATATAAATCATTGCGGGAATAGTTATGGACGCTATTCCTTAGATGTTGGCTATTGTGATATAAACTAGTTCACTTCCATTATGTTACTCGTGATGTTGAATGATCCAGAATTGGATATCGGGACCAAAATGGGTATAGGAAGGCTTGAGTGCTCAGAATGGCTTCAAAACATATGTGTGTGTAGAAATAGTCGACACGAACCCAACACAACTTGAACAGTCTCAAACGGACGTCGTATGCTCAAGGTATCACGGTCTGTTCATTTGGCCAAATAGGCAAAAACAAATGATGTATGTACAGTCCGTAAAGTGCCACGACAGCTGACTATACAGGCCGTACAAATGACGTGGCAGGGTGCGTTCGCACTGACTGGACAGGAACAGGTGAACCAATCAGGGAGTGAGGTCCGTACAACATGTGGCAATGGGCCGACGTGGCAGGTTGCTGACTGGGCATGACGACAAACAAGTGGTCGAATGAACTATTGACACATGGCAAATTGAGGGCAAGTAGCATGATTCCACGTGGCCTTGACATGGGTTTCCACGTGGCACGCATCCATTGGTTGTTTGTTGTGGTAAAAGTTTATGAACTACACGGGATTTGAACCCATGACCTCTTGTTTCGGGAAAACGAATTGGCAAGGACGAGCTGGCCAACCCACCCTCACATTGTTTCTTAACCCTTATGTGCATAACATATATTTTAATTTGAATGGAGAGTCGGTTGGCGGAGTTTAGGGCTAGGGCTAAGCCCCAGCCCCCGACGCATTCCCATGTGTCCTTGCCATATAAACACTACCATGTATAATGGTTGGCGTGGATGTTCAATGGCTAGCCCCGTTTCATAGTTATACCCATCCCTCGACGTATATTATGAGACTAAATCCCATGTGACCTGGTACCTTAACACTGTTATTGCACAGTTTGTAGTTTTGGTCGAAAGGCTAAAGGATAAGGGTCAAACTGGCGAAATAGGAACCTTCCCCACCCAATGTCACCACAATGGGGAGGTTCTTTCTATTTAGAGAGGTTAGCCTAGGGGAGATGTCCCCGACAACCTGGGGTTTTGAAGAGGCTGAGATATAAGGTCAAGTTAAAGTTTCCCCCTCACAGGTTACCACCAAAATCAGAAGGTCTGGCTAATCATCCAATAATGAAGTATAGTCCCAAATGAGAAGACCTGCCCATAACAAATCAACAATAGAAGAATATATATGCAGGCTGTATACAAAGGGTTAGCACTTCATATGACCATCTGATATAATTTAAGCAATGAAGACAATAGATATCAATGAAACCAACGTTTTGTTAATTATCTATGGAAAGAGCATTAATTCATCAATAACTATCAAGATGACAAAGCCATCAATGTATTCAATCAACACATTAATCAATAAATGCTTTAGATCATCACTCAATTACTTGTAAAAGTCAAAAGCTAGCTACGTCAAAAATAACCAACTATGACGTCAGCCTTAGTTAGGGTTAGGGTTAGTTAGTTAGGATTTCAAGATTTAGGGTTTAAAGAGTTGTTTTGTACACTAAAGCTTCAACGTTGGAGATCAAATCAGTGCCTTAGGGAATATGGAGTAAAAAATAAGGGCACAAGGTCTCGGAAGGATGATAACTTAGAGACTAGAAGGTAGGGTTCTATGGTGCTGCAAAGGCAGGGCCCTAGAATCAAAACCCTAGGGGAAAGAGGCTCACTCTGGTGTTATTTAAGCAAGGCCTCATGCTCTTTCCTCCTTCTTTAAATTGACTTGGCAAAACGGCTAGCTTAAAGCACAAATCTAAGGGAGAAAGTGTTGCAATGACAAGGCTTTCAAACCCTAGAAGGTGAAACCCTAGGTGTAGGTAATCGAGGCCTAGGACATCTCCTCTTTTCAACTTATAGACTTCAACTCTAGCTCAGAAGAAAGAAGACAAGTGTAGCAACGGCTAGGCTCTATCTCTTTTCTTCAATGGCTTAAAATATTTCTCAACAAGGGGACATGTAACAATAACCTACTTGTGTGCTTGTTACCTAGGGTTTTAAATCAACAATACAATAAGCAAATGCAAGAAATTATACCTACAACCATTCATTTAAGAAGTTTTGCAAGAAAATTCACTTACATGTCATGAAGATAAGCACAAGCAAACCCTAGTTGTAAACCTTCCTTGAGAGAAATGCCATAAATGCCAAAAATATCCTTTCAATAGCAAGTGCACCTCACTTTAGACAACAAAACTACCCTAATTGGGCACAAAAATCAGATCTCACAAGAGAGTGAGTTGTGTTATGTTCAAAATGAGGGAAATCATCCTCAATTTATATCATCCAATGACCTTTAATTTAAAAATTAGGTCATTAAAACAGCCGACAAGGCTGACTACTAAAATCATACTGTTTTTACATTTAACTGCTAAATAAAAGCCTAAATGAGCAATAAACAGGATGTCTAGCTCCTCCGAGGGAGACGTTGGCCCTTTTTAGGGAAAATCTCAGCACTAGAAGACAAACGTTGGCCCTCATTGGGCCTCCAAGCTCTGCCACACATGCCAAACTGCTTTGTCAAGGTACCACTCATTGGAGGTGACGTCATGGCTCCTAGATGACGTCCTGGGGCATCAGAAAGCACATGTTCTACCTGTAGTGGGTCAATCCCCCTAGGTTGGGCTCAGCCAAGGCGTCCTGGATGAAAACGTCCTCCTCCCTCTCGTATGCAAAGGCTCGATCAATCATCATCCTGTCTCTACTCCTGATGAGGTCCCAACAACCATCTGACGGGATCTTCAGCCCCATGGAGGTGCGGACTGATCATCTCCCCATGTGTACTGGTCCACCTGGTACCTGTCCGTCGGGTATGGTCCTGTACATCAAAAAATTCGCCCTCCATGGGCTCATTAGTCCTCGGGATCATAGCAATGTCAATCATATCTCATCATTAATTTTATCAAATGCATGCATAAGACCCCTAGCGTATCATCTAATATCTCAAAGACATTACACTAACCTACTATACAAAGCCGAAGAAAAGACAAAGTGCCCTGTTGGGCCAGCATCCATAAGAAGAGGAAAGTTTCCAAAGGATATCATTCAAGTCATGTAACACGAGGTGGTATGGTCTAAGGATGCCCAGACACAGTGAAAACCTGGGGTGGATATTATCCGTGGGTGCCTTTGTAGGAGGTGAGCTGTACCTGTCATGGATGCAGTTCTTTCCAAGCCCTTTATTGCCTTTATTCTTTCTTTTATTTATTGCTTTTTCTTTCTTTTTTTTCTTCAAGGTCTAACTAGAGGACACTGCCTTGGC
>JASDQU011176144.1:3131-13670 GCA_032191745.1 Picea mariana
CCCTATGCAGACTGCAAGGGTGTGACCGAGGTGATGGGCTCTCCTATTTGTTTTGTTGAATCCTTTGGAGTATTGACGGGATTCTGCTCCTTTGGCGTACCTTGAGCCTCTGTTTCAGTCTCCAGCTTTTGCTTCTTCGGTGGGTCTGGAGTTTTTTCTTCAGCCTCTGAATTCTATTTACTTGGCGGGTCCGGAGTCTTCTTCTTTGCTTCGGGATTGCTTGTTTTCTCCCCTTCCTGTTGTTGTTCAGGGTTAGACATTATATCTCCAGAATCTGCAGCGTCCTTCTGTTTTGTCTCCGCAATGGCCGAACCTCCCAGCATAGCGGGGAGACATCTTCATCTATGTTCCTGGAATTTTAAGACAGAGGCCATGTCTTCGGGTGCTAAAGATCGGATCCGAACTAGCACTTCCCATAAGATCTCACCCCTCGGAAAATGTCGTCCGCGGGAGAATTTTCATGTTCTAATCTCTTGAGTCCACAATGAGCCAAATGATTTCCCACAACCTTCTGTGGGTCATGTTTTTTATACTCAATGGAAACCAAACTCAGGTCTTCCAGGGCTGCAGCCTCAGCTTTGGCATGCCCGAAATCCAATAAAGAATAAGAATTTAGTCGAATGGGGAAAAACGGCCATACCTTCTTCAAAGATGCTTTGAGCTCTTTACTCACCCCGCCAATCATTGTTTGTCGGGCGATCTCGCGACAGTCCAGCTTGTCGGGGATGAACAGTGGTAGCGCAAGTGGGGGACCAACAGCTTCGAACACTCTGAAATAGGAAAACTCTGTTCTACATACCAGTCCGCTATACCACTCGGATTTGCAGCAATGCTATCTGAGATGCGAGGTGGTGAATGACCAAAAATGGCGATGTGCAGGGGCACCATCACCCAGTTGAAAATTTCGTAAATAAATTTGTTTTCTTTATTTTCCCACAGTTTTTCGTGATACTCATGTACAGGTTTTTATTCAGCTGCATTCCAAGCCCAGCTCATCAAAGGGAATGGTGTCATGGAACATACCGCGTCCATGATATATGCAGACATGAAAAATGAGGACGATTTCCCACTTTCCCTCTGCTTCCGATACTTTGTGACCCGGTTGGCCAAATTGTCTGAGAGTATATTTTCCCAATTAAACGAGCAACCTTCTGTGACCCGAAACATGAGAGGCACCCACGCAATGTAGAAATGCATTGTGTCCTCCCTTCTGAATAATCGGCATGTCATCATTGCCACATACTTATATTGTGGCTCCAACGAAGCAATTGAATAAACACCCTGGTCATTTGCTCTGAATTTCGCAGAGCGTGAAACCCAATCGTTTATCAAACCGGGCATGGTTTTGTCATATTGAGTGCACTCCTTCTCTTTGAAATCCTCCAGGAATTCAGCATCATAAGTGTATTCAGATGTTGTCGGGATTTTATACATGGTTTGGATGTGCTCTGGTCTAAAAGTCCCAACTGTGACCCGCTGATCGTTCATGATAGTTCTGGTGGGTAAATCTACATGATCCAATGCCCATCGGATCATATCATAATATGGAAGCAACCGTGGTCTGGTTGCTACCTTGTGCATTCCAGATTGAACCAGTATCTTGTATTTAGTGTTCAGGTCATCCTTCACATTGTCGTTGTCGTCGGAATCTGAATAATTCACTAACTCAGTTTGCAGAATATCTGAAACAAACGACTAGCTAGGGACTGAATCAACACTCCGAGGCGAAGTGTTGGAGACATTATCCGAGGCTTGCCCTGCAACCTCGACATTCACCTTTGCATATTTCCATGGAGCCATAGATGAAGCTTGCGTTTTTTCTCTTCTGCGATAGACCTGTGTATACATGCAGAAATTAGTATAAAATGAGACTCTTGCATATATTTGGAAATTCTGTACTCTTCGAAATAAGTCTGTCAAATCGCAATTAGAAACAAATTTATTGCGTAAAATATGATCTTATTTATTCGTGGATTTACCCTAATTCTTCATTAATGTCATCAATGTTTGGCGGTTTGATAGGCAGTCGGGGTATGGAGAGCAAGTAGCTACCTCGTGAAATGTGCAAACCTCGATGCGCGAGACATATTTCGTTTTATTTTAAATTTTCAAAACTTAGTAATGTTCGTAACTTTCTCGCTGTTCGCTACATCGTGGATTTTCTTTAAACATTTTGAGTTTTCAACTCGGGAGACTGCGAGTACCGATTTTAGCTTAATTAACAGTAATCGTGATTTGGAGCATCATTAATTATATAATTAATTTATTCGCCATATCGCGACTCGGAACTTCGAAGACAAATTTTTGGGAGATTAGTATGCCGAGTCACGAAACCGTGAGATCACGATAATTAAGGCTCAAATTATGGGAAGAAAATCTTAGATTAGGCGACTAATTAATCTTGCTATAATTACATCGCAACCTCGTGAGTCGAGGTTTTAGACGCCTTAACTTTATGAAAGAAAGTGCCGAGTGACGAAGTGCCGAGAACAAATTTTAACCATGGTTAGTCTTTTACCAAGGTTAGCCCAAAGTACCTTGTGTCCTCGGCTCTCGAGGCTGTAAAAACAAAAACTTGGGTTTGACGAACGCCAAGGCACGAACTCTCGACAACGTCTACTCATGAGTTAAAAATTTTACCCTAGTTAATGTCTTGGGCGAAAATTTAAAATGACCTCGCCGTTTCGTGACTCGGGACGTATGAACTCAAGGATTAAAGCATCTGACTCACGAGATCCCGAAGTAAAACAAAAGAGTGAACACTTGCGAAAAATGGATCTGTTTTGAAAGTGAAAAAAAAAAGTATTGCTGTCCAGGCGACAAGATTTCAGAGTTTTAAGATCTCGGAAGGAAAAAGAAAATCAACTTTAGGTTTCAAGTATCAAAAATTGAAAATTGTGCAAGGTAAAAAATAAAACAAGGGCGGCTCCAACATAGGCTCCAACTAGGGATCCCGCCTTCCTGTGAGGCGGGAAGAACAGTAGACCACGTGCCAATATTGGGTAAATGGAGTCATAAGCTAAAACAAGCGGAAAAATTAAAGGAAAAAGATAGATGGTGAGAACAAACCTCGTTTTTTACCTCGAGAAGTTTTTTCAAACTTAGATACTCTTTCCAAACACGGCTGTAGTCCCTTTCACAATTTTCCCTTTCCCACTACTAACTTTGGGGATGTTTTAAGAAAGTCAAAAAGACCCTAGGAATTTCAACAGATCTTGTGATTCTCAGCTTGCATTAAAAGAATGATATCATATATTTTTAAATCGGAAAGTCCCGTGTGAATTTGGGGTGTTGATCAAGTTTTTAGAAAGCATTGGTTACTATAGTAGAGTGATATTCATGTATAACAGACTTACAGATATCTCAGACATTGCTTCACTGCCAGCGAGCCTGTTCAGTACCCCGGTGAAGTTGCCTGGCCCCTTTCACCACTTCGGAAAATATTTGTGCGTTTAAATGCTGAGACGAGGGCAATCATTTCTGAATTTCCTTTCATCGTCTTCATGGACTAGGTGGGGGCAATCATTTCTGAATTTCCTTTCACCACCTGTCTTATAATTTACTTTTAAAGAACGAAGATGGGGGCAATCAGTTTGTATTAGGGCTGATATCTGTGTAATATTTTGTATCAAAGGTCTGTCAACTCATTTTGATTACTCGGTATCAATTTTTTGTTGAACTTCAAAACACCTTCGTTCTTAGGGAGACAGGGGAAAGTAATAAATTTTTAAGGGGCATCCTGTTCAAGCAAGCTTTGATTCTTCCGAAGCTGTTGAAAAACCTAGGAAAGTTAGGATCGCTCTAAACGTTCCTTCGCTTAGCAGGAGATCAAGTATTTGTGAAGACCAACTTTTCTATCAAGATCTGTTTTGAAACTCTTGAGGTTTAAAATGAAATACTTTTATCCCTTCGCAATAACTTGGGAAGACAGTGATTTTCTAAAAGCTAGGCCCGAAAACAGACAGGATTCAAAGCAACGATTCATCGGCTGAAAATATAGGAGTCAAAACAACTCGAGACTGACTTTTGTAGATAAATTCGGGAATAGTTTATTTCAACTGCCCACTTTTGATTTAGTGTATCACTCAACTTGTTTGAAAACAAAAATTATCAGACCAAGCAATGATCCTCCTGTCTAACGTTTTGTATTGTCGTTTGAAAGATGTGACCTTGATTTGCCTTAACATTCTTTCATAACTTATATTTTTGAGAAAGTTTCCTTTTACCCTTTTATTGCATTTTCTTTGCACAATACTAAACTATTTTTAGGTATCACCTGATTTATGTCGCTCTATTTCCAACACTGACCTGCAAATTACTTTTTCTGCTAGTTTCGTCTGAAGCTGGAATCCTATAAAAAACAAATACAAATTTTATTGGAAATGTGTTGAGGATTTAGGAACAAAAAACGGAAATTAAAAGTAAATGTTCAAACGAAAATATAAGTATGTACAAAACACTCATAATGAAATTTATTTATTTACAAAATTATCTTGTTTTTTTTTTTTAATGACCGTTACGTCATGTAGTGCTTTAGATACCGCCCGTTGATAGAGGCGCTGAGAACTTCTCCATCAATGTTCTCCAACAGGAAATAATTCTTCCCTTCCAGAGAAGAGACCCTAAATGGTCCATACCAAAGGTGATCAAATTTGCCATGCTTCGTGGCTTCTTCCCTTCTCGTATCCCATCTTAACACTAAGTCGCCTGGGAGGAATTCTCTATCTTTTGCCTTGAGGTCGAACAATGCTTTCATTTCGTCCTGGTACTTCTGCATTTTCTCGTCAAACTCCACTCTATGCTGTTGAACCTCGATCAGCTGGTTAATTCTCCTGGTTACATGATTGGATTCTTCATTCTGATCCTGCCACAATTTCAGCACTGGCAACGCTAAGTTAATAGGCAGAACTGCCTCTGTCCCATAGACCATTTGGAACGGCGAAATGCCGATAGACCTTTTAGTGCTGATGCGATTTGCCCACAATGCGTACTTCAAATGTACATGCCAGGACCTTTTATTTTCATCCAGTACTTTCTTGATAATGTTTATCAGGCTCTTATTTGATGATTCGGCCAGCTCGTTTTCCTGGGGGTAATAAGCAGTGGAATGGTCGAGAACGATATTGTACTTCTGATAGAAGTTGATCATAGCCATGGACTTGAAGGCCTGGGTGTTGTCGGTAACAATATTTCGGGGACACCCGAATCTTGACAAGATATTATCTTCCAAGAAATCGATCACTACCGAGTCTGTTTCCCTTTTGGTTGAAATTCCTTCCACCCACTTTGTAAAATAATCAGTGGCTGTTAAGATCCACTTATGTTGAGCACTGGAATGGGGATTAATTTCCTTTATGAAATCAAGTCCCCATTGCTGAAATGGGGCTTCAGTTTTGACTGGAACGAGTGGTAGTGCAGGGAGTTTCTGTTTACCAGCGAATATTTGACACGGGTTGCAGGCACGCACTTTGTCATTGACGTCCGAAAATAGTTCCGGCCAATAATATCCGGCCCTCAAGATCTTGTAGGCTGTGGCTCTCCATGCATGGTGCCCTCCACAGATTCCTTCATGAAATTCTTCTATGACCCATGAAGTTTCCGACTCAACCAAACAGACTAGTAGGAACCCGAGTGGATCCTTCCAGTATAGATGATTTTCGTCGATACAATATTTTACAGCATGGAGTTTTAAAGTTCTGCATTTGGCTGGTGATAGTCCATATGGACATCTCAGGTTTAACAAATACAACACTATGTCTTTATACCAGCCTGACGATATGAATTTTTCTTCAACCTTGCATGGATCTGTCTGGTCATCCGATTCATGCAAGTGTGTGTCTTCGTCTTCCCCTTGGAGGCAATTTATATCAAGAGCTCTAAGATTTGACTCAACCAAGAGTTTGGCCAGACCCTGCCCTTTTATTAATTTAGTAGGCTTGACCTCCAGATCGAATTCTTGTATTTTAGCGAGCCAATGCCCTCGTTTTCCATCACTATCTGGCTGTACCAATATATCTTTCACAACACTGGTTGGCACGTACGTGATAATTTTTGAATGCAGTACATAGGTTCTGAATTCTTTTAGCGCTTTCACCATTGCGTACGCCCGCTTTTCTATTATGTCTTATTTTAGTTCGGCATCTCTAAGGCTCTTGCTGAAAAATGCGATCGGCCGTTCGAAGCCTTCATCATCCTTTTGCAGGAGCACCGCGGCGATAGTATGTTCAGAAGCAAACGAGAAGATGAGGAAATCCTTCAAGTAATCTGGGCTTGCTAACACAGGTGCCTCGCTGATGACTTTTTTGATATGCGTGAACGATGCTTTAGCCTCGATCGTCCAATTTACTCTGCTATCTTTCTTCAGCATTCCTGTGATGAATTTGACAATCTCAGCAAAATTGGGGATAAACCTTCGTAAAAAATTTATTGTACCTAAGAAAGATTGAATTTCTTTTACGTTTCTGGGAATATTTATAGTTTCAATTGCTTCAATCCTCTTAGGATCAATCCTGATCCCATCCTTAGATACGATATGCCCTAGAAGCTTACCTTCCCACATGGAGAAATGTGATTTCTTCGGGTTCAAAGACAGACCATACCTGCGACATTTTTGGAAAGTTTGTTTTAGATGGCTCAAATGTTCTTCATCGGTTTTAGAGAAAACCGTCAAATCGTCGAGGTAGATGACTACGAACTTGTCTCTTTCTCCTACGAAAGCGATGTCCATAGCGCGCTGGAATGTAGCCCCTGCATACATCAAACCAAACGGCATTTTATCATACATGAATGTACCCCATGGTGTGGTGAAAGAAGTTTTTTCTCTGTCTTCCTCATTCATGGTGATTTGGTTGTACCCAGAGAACCCATCTATCATAGACATTCAATTTGCTCCAACTACCTTTTCCAAGACGTGGTCCATTTTGGGGAGCGGGTAATTATCCTTAAGGGAAGACTTATTCAAGTTTCAGAAATCTACACACAGTCTGATTTCTCCGTTCTTTTTCCTGATTGGGACCAAATTTGCCACCCAGTCTGAGTACTTCAAAGGTACGATTATTTTCACATCTAAAAGCTTCTTAACTTCCTTTTCAATCACGGGCAACAAGATGGGGTTAAATTGCCTGAGCTTTTGCCTAAACGGCTTGACCCCGGGCTTCAAAGGTATCTTGTGCTCAATTATGGAAGTATCATACGTTCTAAGCTCATCATAGGACCAGGCAAAAACATCTTTATACTATCTGAGTAGGTCTCTGTACTGGTCTTTTATCTTGGGAGGGAGGAATTTAGATATCTTTACTATCCTGGATTCTTTTTCAGTTCCTATGTCGCAGTCCTCCACTTCTTCTGGTTGGGGCTGCAAAGTGGATTTCACAGGTATGTCGTTCTAATTGAAAAGTCTTTCTAAAGGAATTAAGCCTTTCGGGATTTGATTGTTTTTAAGGACCAACATACGATGATCCGCTATTTTTTCTCGAAAGGTTTCAGGATCTTCACCCTCTTGCATAACCCACATCGGGTCATTTTGATTCTCTTGGTCTGGATGAGTTTCAGAGAACTCACCTACTGCTATAAGAAATTTCTGAATTTGTTCGTCATCTTCAAAGACCTGCCAGTGACGGATATTGTCTGGTATAGAGGGTTTGTATCTAATTTCAATGTGATATTTCAATTTGACAGTCATGGGAGGAGAAAAGGTTGAAGCTACCTTAGCCAATGCATTGGCATGCAGATGCTCAGTGCGAGGAATAAAATGGATATTTACAGATGAGAAATTTTTTTCGATGAGATCCTATGTACAATTTCTATAAGCTCTTAGCCTGGGGTGCTTAGCTAGGTACTGTCGGTTCACTTGTCTTACTATCAATTCCGCGTCACCATATACCTCCAATTTTTTTATATTCAACTTCTTTGCAGCCTCTAATCCTAAGACCAATGCTTCGTACTCACACATGTTATTGGTGTAATCAATGTCCCACTGCAAACGATAGGAGAAAGGAACAATGAACTTACCTTCAGGTGCTACCAAAAGTACCCCAGCGCCAGCTCCTTCAGAAAATGAAGTGCCATCGAAGTACATTTTCCATACACCAGTATTGCACAGCTCTTCTGTCAAGGGTCTTAACTCTTCTTGCTTTGCCTCGATTTCTTCTGAGCAACTATCTAGACTATCATCAAAAGACAAAATGCAATTCCCCGGATCTTGGTCTGCAACATAAATGGGAAAGTTATTTGGATTTTGAGGGTCACTGAATGACTTTCGCCTCAATAGTTTTTCAGGGTTATCTAAGGCAGCAGAAAGTGTTGGGTTTGGATGAGACCACGTGTGGATTTTCTTGGGAGACAGAACTCTTTTTGGGTTTTAATATATATATTTTTATTTTATTTTAACATTGAAAGCAAACTAGGGAAGGTTCCTACGTTGATGTCGCCTAGCTTCCAATTGTTCCTGAATAACTATGTCGCGTTCGATGGCCGCCCACGAACTTTCGAGCTCTTCCCGATTATTGGCCGTCCGGAGGATTAAGTCCAACAGGTTTGACGCAATGTGTGTTTGATTCGCTAGTCCAGGCTCGATATTAGGTTTTACTGCTGCCGGGACGGTCATAGAGGGACAAAAGTACCAGGAAAGATACCGGATACCAGGAAAGATACCGGAAATAATATATACAGACTTAATCAACCTCTAAATATCACTTTTTCTCAAAATCGGACTTTCTTTAGGGGAAAAAGTCACGAGATTATAAGTTTCAGTTAGTTCGTCCCCAGTGGAGACGCCATTTATGTTATCACTCTGTAAATTTCCTAGAGGTTGAAAAGAGGAAAAGCACAAAGGTAACCTTAACCAACCGCTTTAAAACTGGAATCTAGCCCTTCCAGCTTCAGAGAGGGATCTCTCTATATAATTTAGCTTTGTTTGAATTAAGATATTAGGCTAGTTAGAGGCACGAGTTTCGTTTTGTTGTAAAGGATTTTTTAAAATTGGTTGAGACAAATCACACATCCATTGGGCTATGGGGTCTGTAACTAATAAAATCTGAGATGCAACCAAAAATGCTGAAGAAATCTTTCACAAGGCGAGATAACACCCCTCACTGGATCTTTAATGATTTAAGTGATGAACAGAAGAAAAGACAAGAAAAACACTCCAATTAACAAGCACTTAAGAATCTCTTAACTGAAAATGTTTAGAAGACGAACATTAAAATCTATAGAATCGGAGACAGGGTATCCGTGATAAATCCTGAAACATAACGCTATTCGTATAGATTAGTTATAGAAAGACAAGATGATCACAAAGCAAGAAAACACATAACCAAGAAATCACATCACCAGTGAAAAATGCACAGGAATCCTGTGAAAAACCTTCTTCTTTATTAATGGTGGATCACGTCAAAAATGTTACAGCTTGATAGCAGTCGGGTGTGTGAATCAACAACCCTCAATACGTTCAAAAAAGAAGTATATATAAGTCAAAATACAAAGGATCCTCTCATAACAGACGAGGACGTGTCCATACTATTATTAGCATAACTAACTCAACTAATCAAAAACCGTTTGGTGATTCATCACAACTGTTGGCTGAATTTCTGGGTAGGCCGTTGGTGTGGGGCTTCCGCAACCTTTGCTGACAGGAAAGCTGACTGGAAATGACAGCTCGTCTACTAATCCAGTAGATTGCACAGCTCTTCCCATCGGATATGAGTTGGCACTGTCACTTTGATCAACCTTCGGTACACTTCATCCATGTCTGTGTACTTAGAGAAAGTAGGCTTGACGACGAAAACGTGCTTGATTTCATGTTGGATTTCAAAATCCAAGTGCAGTGCCTCCATGAAAGCTCTACCTGTGATGTTTGATTGTATCCCTGCAAATTTAGCACAGTCCCTGGATACTTCGATCAACTTCTTCTTATAATCTGGAAACACCATCAGTTTGTCGTTTATGACCTTCATGTCAGGCAAGCCTTTCCTCTGCAGAGTGTCTATATTGTGGAAAAACCTTTGCACTCCCTGGTCCATGATTTGGATCTTCTCTTCTAGCTGAAGCATGAGACCTCTTTTGGTCAGAACTCTTTTCACTTCCAATATGGTTTCTGTTCTATCTTCGATTTTCAGCTCCTCGAGTTCTTCCCGTGTTTTAGAATTTAGAAACCTTATGATCTCATTGGCCTGGGTTGGCATGTCGCCCAATTCAGTCCTGATTTTCTCCACAGCCTGTTTGCTCCTCTCGAGCAGCTCGTTCTATTCGAACATGATCTGAACCATTGGCCAGATTTCATTGATGGACTTTGAAATATCAGACCACACAAGCTCTTTAACTTCGGCTAAGGTTTTCCCGGCCAATGTCTGTGTCTGGAGCTGCTGCAACTCCTTCCTCATTTGTTCATTTACCTGTTTCTCTTTGGCTAGACTTGTCTAGAAAGAAGTTTTCAGCTCTTGCAGATTTTCCACTTCCTTCTTGAGTCTGCCGATTTCAGACTCCTGCAAATTCATTCTCTCCATAGACTTGGCCAGGTCTATGGTGCCTTCAGGTACCTGC
>JASDQU011176144.1:13989-26258 GCA_032191745.1 Picea mariana
CAACTCCTTCCTCATTTGTTCATTTACCTGTTTCTCTTTGGCTAGACTTGTCTAGAAAGAAGTTTTCAGCTCTTGCAGATTTTCCACTTCCTTCTTGAGTCTGCCGATTTCAGACTCCTGCAAATTCATTCTCTCCATAGACTTGGCCAGGTCTATGGTGCCTTCAGGTACCTGCGCTGTAGTTGCGGACGGAACTGATGTCACTGTCGCTGTCACTGTGCTCGATCCTGCTAAGGGGATAGCACTTAAGGTGATTCCCTCCACTGTTTTCATCTGTTCTCTCTCCTTTAGCAGTTTTTCCATTTCTGCTTCCATCTCCCTCAACTGCGCACTTTGCTCCATGACTAATTTCAGCATCTCATCCCTTTCACCTTCCCTCTCGGCTATCTCTTTTGTCTGTGGGTCCTCTGTGGGAGGGAGCTTTAATTGTTTTCTCAATGCGGCGATGTCGGCATTCTTCTTTTTGATCATTTCCTCGACAGCCTGGACATTAGCCGGATCGTAGCCGATCTTGAGGACCAGCTCCTCGAGAGTTTTTATCTTGTTGTCTTTCGCGAAGGAAGACATTTTTTCGAGCTTCAGTTGGGTCTGGGCGTTGCTCAATGAGGTCCGAAGCTTTGCTGCAGAAGTTGCAACGCGGGCTAATGTGTGGGAAATCATCTCCCCAGTTTTCTTATGCATATCCATTTGATCTGTTGGATGCACATCTTTGGCTTGAAATTCAAACGTGGTCCTCCTGTAATCAGATATAACCTTGGGGTCCGGCACTAGTGCATGGAGGTATGCCATATGAATCTTGCCCTTTTCTGTATCGAATGCCGAGAGTAACCTGTGCTGGGCTGTGGAGGATTGCTTCTGGAATTGCGCATAAGCGCTGCTAGTGAGCGACTGGTTCCTCTTTTTGATCGAATCATATCTTTCAAAAATGCCCAGCTGGGGCCCAGTCCTGCTTGATGGAGTATCCAAGGGATAATCTCTGGACTTTACTGTTACTTCTTTGTGCTGACTAGAGCCAAAAGATGAAGTGAATTTCTTTGCCCCAGTAGTGGTCACCGTAGTGGCTTCTACTGTTGTGTCGACTGTGGAAATGGTCTTCGGCTTCTTGGAGTGAATTTGAAATTCCTCCGTTGACACCTCGGTCATAGGAGGAGATGACTCCTGTCGGGGCCTCTTCTCTTTGAGGACTTGTCGCGTGGAAGCAGGGAGCGCGCTTGTTGAGGGACCCTGCTGTTCTTTCCTGATAACCGGCTCCACATACTCCAAAGTATCGGGCTCCCATTCAGTTTGATTGGCAAATTTTTCGATTTCTGGCCTGGGCTCATGCACATATGGAGCGTTCTTATTCTTGACCCTCATCTCGGAAATGATGCCATGGGGATCATAATGCCAGGGGAAGCTTGTCACGAATTTCATTTCCCTCAGGAGTCTGTCTGCCTCATCCCCGGCACCTCTATTATTGCAGATAAATGAACCTATCTGCCCCTTAAGTCGCAATTGTTGCTTCTTTTTGAGGGAAACAAAGTGAATATCATCAGAGTTCATAATTTGCTTAATATATTCCAAAGCGAAAATCCTTACCGGCATGTATTTTGGAAGCTTGAATGGTGCCAGCTCGCACCCGTAGACTCGGATCTGAGAGTGGTTCTGGTACAAGTACCAGTCGCCTGTCTTTGTATTTTCTGAGAGGTGTAGGACTCTCCGGACTTCGTCGTTCACTCTTGGCTCAGGCACACCGGCCAGCATACCCAACACAGGGTGGTAAAACTGATCAATGAACTCTGCGAAGTTGTATTCGACAGAATTCCGCTTTAAAAGAGACGTCCACGCTGTAACAGGTTGTTGCTTCCCATCGGCGTCCATCTTCTGCATGGAGAAGCTGAACCTTTCTGCTTGAAAGTATAAGAACATGTAGGCCAGAATGAAGGAGTACCTGAACACGCCCTCAGTGGGAAAGTTCATGAATTTATCATGGATGTTGTTGGCCAAGAAAGTACTGTAATCAAATTGGGTGGTGGGTTGTTCATCATTCGAAAAGATAGACAGGAAACCCACGATGGGTTCGTCTACCCATTGGTTAGAAAAATATCCAAGTAGAGCACACACAGCCGAAACAATCTGGTTCGATTTGATGGAGAATATGGAAGAAGTATATGGGGGACTGGTGGTCGGGATTGGAGAAGGAGGGGAAAAGAGCTCGAAAATCTGAGCTCTTTGCGGGAAAGTCATCCTCTGGTAGAGCTCGGTGAGGACTTCCAGGTTGAATGGGGCTACAGAATCCGGGCGGGTTACCTGCATCATCTGGTCAATATCCTCTGGGGTGATGAAGAAGAGGACATCCCCTAAGGAGGAAACAATGGCTTTCTGTTCGGGGACGTAGTGAGCTCGGCATTTGAGCGCAAACTCAGGGAAATGGTGGACTTGGGGGAACATATAGAGGGGCAGATTGGACTCCCAGAGGCCAACCTCATCGCTCTGGTCCAGGAAAACTTCCGGGAGCCATGATTGTAGATCATAGAAATCAAAACTGCATATGGTGTCCGCTATCAACCGATCTTTGTCAACCAGCGGTATTTTATCCAGGTCGACCGGAGGAGGAACGAAAGGATTTTCCTCCTCCTCAGCTTGCTGGGTCTTAGAAACCATCTCAGCGAGTGTACCTGCAATAAACAGTGTTAGTGGGGTCTAATGGTGGTGGAGGAAAACGATAGGGGAACAAAGGGAAGTATGGCAGATGAGTCTTCTGGTACGAGGAATGTTTTTTGGCGCGATGAAGGAAATGCGAATGAAGATAGGCATATGGTGATTTTATTCAAAACTGGGTCGGTCAGACGTGGGAAAACGGTCAGCATGACAACGGACCAATCATCCTATTATTAATGTGCAACGGGCCACTTGTGGATGAGACGGAGGGTGACGGTAGCCGGCGTGTACGGGGAATGATGTGGAGGCCTGTGATTGGAGGTAAAGTCACCGAAGAGAGCTAGTCGTAAACGGGCAAGGTGAGGTCTGACAGCAGGGACTTGCAGTAGTTATGAGATGTGACTCAGACCAGGAGCGAGTGGGACAAGTGGTCTCGGTGGTGGGTGACGGCTATGGGTGAGGGGCTGTCAGGAGGCATGTGGGTGACGGGACTTCTTGACCAATAGGCTTGTGCCACTTTTGACTATGGGCCCACCTGCCAGGGATATTCATTCCGGACCCCTCCCTTTGGTTAAAGGCAGAACGCTAGGGGGGGCCCGGAATCCATCTAGGACCCTAGATCTGCATGATGCATTTGAGACCGCAGATCTCATCCCATAATTTAATGCCGATTTCGGACCCCCCCCCCTCCATTAAAGGTAGAACGGAGAGGGGGGTCCGGAATTCAATTTGGGCCGTAGATGTGAGCGCCCGTTTCCGATCCATCCAGATGTGATCAAAGCTTATAATCAATTCTGGACCCCCCCCCTCCATTAAAGACAGAACGGAGGGGGGGGGTCCGGAACTCAATGAGAGCCGTAGATTAGCGTGCCTCTTCCTGAACCGTTTAGATCTGCTCAAAAGTTATCACCGATTCCGGAACCCCCTTCCTCCGTTAAAGGTAGAACGCTAGTGGGGTCCGGAATGCTATAAGGACCGTTGATATGGGCGCTGCGATCTGGGCCCTTGAAAAGTGAACGAGCCATAGGTAGGGGGCGGGGGATGTCACATGCGAGAAAACTTAGGATAAGGGCATTTTCATGGGTTTTCTTTAGATACTTCTCACATACACCACTAAGGGGGGCATCAATTCAATTACATTTAGGCATTGGAGTCGAGGGGRTCATATCTTCATCAATCTGGCTTCTTTTYGGCAAGGGGGMAAGGTAATTACCTATGTCCTATCCTATTGTCACAAGGCAGTTAACCCAGATTAAACAGTTGGGTCAAGATTTTATTCTTTCTAGGGCCTACCTGATCAGGATTAGATGGTCTGATCAGATGCATTCACTAGTTCTAACCTAGGGGCTATCTGATCAGGATTAGACAGTACGATCAGATGCATTCACTAGCCTATCAACATTGTAAATTTAAAAGAACTAGGTCATGCTTGAAAGGTATGACCAAGTTGTTATTATTGCATGGGGCTTTTATTTCAAATCTTTTTGCCCTCTTTTCTCTTTTTCTTTTTCTTTTTCTTTTTCTCTTTTTGTTTTTTCTTTTTGTTTTTTCTTTTTCCTTTCTTTCACAAATTATTTGAAGAATGCAATATCATTTGGGAACTGAATCACCAGGCACAGATAATATCCCAGTCATAAGATGATTCCCATAAATTATGGGGTGATAACACTTTCCACCTTACTTGTCTGGATCGCTTTATCACTCATGATCCTAGTTAAAGAAGTGACTTTATCTACAGGTTCGATTTCTTGTGTTTGAGTTTCAACTTTTTTAACTTCGGACTCTTGAGTGCTTGCTACCTTGGTTTTGTTGCTGGGTAACAAGGTCTCTTCCGAAGGAGGTTCATGAGATTGACCCCTTTTAAGGATTCTCTTAGGTTGATCCATTGAGGTGGTTTTATTTTTAGATCTTAAGTTGTACTTTGGTTGAAACTCAACCATTATCATTTCTGTTTCTGGTTGAGATACATAGAGGTCAGTGTGATCACCTTCTTCATCCTCATTAGACGGTTGTGGGGTATTCAAAGATTTTTCATAATCTTCATGAGTCAAATATGGCTGCGAACATTCATCACCGAAATTTGCGACTTCATCTTCCGAATCTCCGAAATCATGGAGGTCGTTTGCTCCTATAAAATTTTCGTTTTTTAGTGGAGCTTGTATTTTTTGATCTTCATTCTTTATTTGTTTCTGTTGATTTTGGGGATTTGGGTTTCTCCTGAAGTCCCTTTTATTTGAAGAATCAGCCTTAGCCTGGTCCAACTCCATCCTAGAAATTTTGTTGGACAGTTCTTTAATTACTCAGGCCATATCTTCTACTCTGTCATCAGTGTATCTATTTGATCCAGAAGGACCTGCTGGTTCCTTATAGCGTCTATTTTTGCGGTTAATTGTTTCTACTTTAGCCTTTAATTTACCAGAAGCCAAAATGTTAGATTCTATTTCGACAGCATCATCTTGCACTCTATTTAGGGTGACTCCTCTTCTTTCTCTCAAAAGTAGTGCGAAATATGGCTCGAAAGCTCCCGCGAAGGTTACTTTGGCTGAGGGTTCAGAGGGTTTAACTACGGCTAGAATCTTATTATATAGTTTGTTGAATCTTAAAATAAATTCCATGACTGTTTCTGAGTTCTTTTTATTTAGGGACCCAAACTCAGTAAGATAATATAAGTGATCTTTTCGTTCTCCCCATTGTCTGAGGAAAGCATCTTCCAAAGCGTCATATGTCCAAATAGAAGCTGCGGGTAGGTTCCGAAACCAAGTTCGGACCTGTCCTTCAAAGTTCTGGACAAGGAGTCTCGAATAGACATCTTCGTGTTCGATACCACAGATGTCTGCGAACTGGTCAAAGAAGTTTATATGCTCGGTTGCGGTTAGATCCCCCTCCCCAGTGAACTTAGGAAGATTTTTGATGTAGTTTTCAGGAAAATCATGTAGGGGAACGGGAAAAACCAGGGGAGCGTATCTCACTGCAACCTTTGCGAATACTCTGGGAGGAGGGACATTCCCTTGACCTCCACCTCCTCCTCCGACGCCTGCCATTGACTTGGGTGTAGAAAATGAGTGTGTAACACACTCTTTGGAATCAGGCGAGACCGGAAAGTTCTGTCGAAGAAAAATCTGTATGTCAATTGTTGACGAACTTTCTAGAGGACCTTTACCCTTGTGTACAGATGAGGAAGTCGAATGAATCTCACTCCTAACTTCAGAGCAGTTTGACGTCAGATCTTTAGTATCAAACAGAGGAATGCGTGTAGTAGAAGGTTCTGAATGGCATTCGGTCTTTAAAGGTAGGTTTTTAGTCTTTAAAATTTTTTCGGGATCACTAACAGGCGTAATCAGTTTATCATCTGGGTTCTGTCTGGTATTCCTTCTACCGGATGCTAGTTTACTTTTTCGTGGAGTCGCCAAGTGAAAGATTCAAAAAAGCCTTAAAACTGTGTGTACTCTATGTTCACTATCAAAGAGTAACACTTTCAATGAAATATATGTCGTTTTCCCAGGGAAAAGATTTTGTAACTTCGCTCCCCGGCAATGGCGCCAGAAAGATGTTGTTCTTGAGTCTGTACTAAGGCTTAAAAGTACAGTGTCAAGGCATTCGAAAGTAGGTGAAAGATGACTAAGGGAATAATGTCAACCTTCGGTATAGGAAACTATGGAAGATCTCTACGTTCTCGTCGTCTAGCTTCCTACTATTCCTGAGTAGTTATGTCTTGTTCAATGGCTGCCCATGAACGTTCAAGTTCTTCCCAGTTATTTGAAGTTTTAAGGATTATGTCAAAAAAATTTAAGGCGATATGCGTTTGGTTCGATAGTTCGGGTTCAATATTAGGCTGTGTCGCTGCAGGGACAGTCATGGAGGAACAGTAATATTAGGAAAAGGATTTAAAGAAAGATTAAATGTTGTTTTGATTTGGTCGAAAAAAAGAGAGTTTTACTTTTTGGAGTACAATGGAAATGCAAATTTGAAGGCTCTTTCCCATAACTGTATTATATTTTAATATAAAGGTGTGATGTGAAAGAGAAAACATTTAGCTGCATATAACGCAAGGTTCCTATCAAAGAGAAAACTCACATATAAACAGAAGAGGAAATTAGTAAGAAAATAACTGACATAGCAAAGAATAACATAGAATTCTGAAAGTGCAGATTGGTCTTACACCCACTGATAGCTGGTGCAGAGGAAAGACAATAAACAAATACAGAAAACCAGAATCCTTTTGTTATAATAGTGGTCGTACTAAAGTATAACAAAGCATATCAATTATGAATAATGAAATGAAATGAAACATGAAATACTAAGAAACAAACTTGTAACACAGTCTTGATGGAATCGAGAATCTCCAGATTTTCTTATATTAACTTCTTGAATGCAAAAAACTCTATTACAATCGACACAAAAAAGGTCCAGCCCTTTCTATTTCTTTCTCTGCTATATTTATACAATTTTACAGATCAGTTAAACTCTTAACGGTTTCACAAAATCGGTTACAACCGATAGGAGCGCAATTGCTCCCTTTCTCCTATTCTATTTTCAATTGGTGCTAGGTGCTTGTCTTCGCGCAGCCTCGGTGCAGGCGATACATCTTTCCACGAGTTGAGATAAGAGCTGTGAAGGTTCAGCTTGACAGTTGGCCTCAACGAAATAACATTCTCGGGCCAAATGTTGTATCTTGTCCCCCATTTGCGCATCAATGATATCTAGAGCACTTAGTTGCGCGCTGGGATGGATTAAGTGTTTGTCAACTTGAGCCATGTCCACCCTGTCCATCTGAGAGATATCGACCGAATCTCTCTCATCCTTCTCTTTCAGATCAAACGAGATCTGTTCTACATTCATTTGCATTAATGTTTATGCATCACCTTCGTTGCCTATACCCAACAACTAGCCATCTATAGCATTGAAGGCTTCTTCTAATGAATTGGTTACTTTTTGGACCTGTTCCTTGCTTAAGTCAATATTATGCTCCCAATCCTTCAACAGAATGTTACTTCTAGTTTGTTCTGAGATGGTGAGTCTGGGAGGCAATGCCGAAAATCTATTGTTCGTGGTTATCACCGCCTCCTGAAAGGCAACCCGAGCTGCTTCTGCATTCCTTTCTTTGACAGTCAGGTTCTCGGAAATCCGATGCATCAATAGGCGGTCCTCTCGAATCACTCCTACTTTAGCTATAAAACTCTATTGTGTAGAAGAGATCCTGCTCCGAATATCGATCGCTCAGGATTTAAACCCCTCGACATCGATTACCCTGCTTTCAGCGACCTCTAACTGAGCCTGCAGCTCTGTGATCATGGTCCTCTGTTGATCTGCCTGTATCTGACCATCTCGGATCACTAGGTGTGCTTGCTCCAGCTTGGCCTTGAGCACTTCTATTTCCTTTTTGTCGGCCACTCTAGCCTGTTCCATCTCCATGCTGGCCTGATCTTTAGCATTCTCTGTAGTTGTAACCAATCTAGCCTCGAGGGTCCTGATTAGGCCATTTTTTCTTTTTAGTTGGTTATTCAGCTACCCAACCGAGAATTGATTTGCCGAAGCGTATGCCCCTAGTGTTCCAGTGATTTCAGTGGCAAGTTGGTCACTTTTCTTGTTCTTACCATCTGTCATGATTTTGTATTTTTTTGCAGTGGACTCTCCCTCTTGATAAAACTCTCGTTTCACTACCACTTTTCTCTTTTTATCAAAAAAGAACTCATTTGGAGGGAGTTCCTCTGCTCTGATAGGCTTCAGTTCTTCATCAAATATCCATCCCTCGCTGACATTTCCCTGTGCAGACTGCAAGGGTGTGACCGAGGTGATGGGTCTCCTATTTGTTTTGTCGAATCCTTTGGATTATTGACGGGATTCTTCTCCTTTGGCGTACCTTGAGCCTCTGTTTCAGTCTCCGGCTTCTGCTTCTTCGGTGGGTCTGGAGTTTTTTCTTCAGCCTCTGAATTCTATTTACTTGGTGGGTCCGGAGTCTTCTGCTTTGCTTCGGGATTGCTCGTTTGCTCCCCTTCCTGCTATTGTTCAAGGTTAGACATTACGTCTGCAAAATCTTCAACGTCCTTCTGTTTTGTCTCCGCAATGGCTGAACCTCCCAGCACAATGAGGAGACATCTTCGTCTATATTCCTGGAATTTTAAGACAGAGGCCATTTCTTCGGGTGCTAAATATCGGATCAGAACTAGCACTTCCCCATAAGATCTCGCCCCTCGAAAAATGTCGTCTACGGGAGAATTTTCATGTTCGAATCTCTTGAGTCCACAATGAGCCAAATGATTGCCCACAACCTTCTATGGGTCATGTTTTTTATACTCAATGGAAACCAAACTTAGGTCTTCCAGGGCTGCAGCCTCAGCTTTGGCATGCTCGAAATCCAATAAAGAATAAGAATTTAGTCGAATGGGGAAAAACGGCCATACCTTCTTCGAAGATGCTTTGAGCTCTTTACTCACCCCACCAATCACTGTTTGTCGGGTGATCTCGCGACAGGCCAGCTTGTCGGGGATGAACAGTGGTAGCGCAAGTGGGGGAACAACAGCTCCGAACACTCTGAAATAGGAAAACTCTGTTTCTACATACCAGTCCACTATACCACTCAGATTTGCAGAAATGTTATCCGAGATGCAAGGTGGTGAACGACCAAAAATGGCGATGTGCAGGGGCACCATCACCCAGTTGAAAATCTTGTAAATAAATTTGTTTGCTTTATTTTCCCACAGTTTGTCGTGATACTCATGTACAGGTTTTTCTTCAGCTGCATTCCAAGCCCAACTCATCAAAGGGAATGGTGTCATGGAACATACCGCGTCCATGATATATGCAGACATGAAAAATGAGGATGGTTTCCCGCTTTCCCTCTGCTCCCGATACTTTGTGACCTGGTTGGCCAAACTGTCCGAGAGTATCTTTGCCCAATTAAACGAGCAACCTTCTTTGACCCGAAACATGACAGGCACCCATGTAATATAGAAATGTGTTGTGTCCTCCCTTCCGAATAATCGGCATGTCATCATTGCCACATACTTATACTGTGGCTCCAACGAAGCAATTCAATAAACGCCCTGGTCATTTTCTCTGAATTTCGCAGAGCGCGAAACCCAATCCTTTATCAAATCGGTCATGGTTTTGTCATATTGAGTGCACTCCTTCTCTTTGAAATCCTCCAGGAATTTAGCATCATAAGTGTATTCAGATGTTGTTGGGACTTTATACATGGTTTGGATGTGTTCTGGTCTAAAAGTCCCAACCGTGACTTGCTGATCGTTCATGATAGTTCTGGTGGGTAAATCTACATGATCCAATGCCCATCGGATCATATCATAATATGGAAGCAACCGTGGTCTGGTTTCTACCTTGTGCATTCCAGATTGAACCACTATCTTGTATTTAGTGTTCAGTTCGTCCTTCACATTGTCGTTGTCGTTGGAATCTGAATAATTCACCAACTCAGTTTGCAGAATATCTGAAACAAACAACCAGCTAGGGACTGAATCAACACTCCGGGGCGAAGTGACAGAGACATTATCCGAGCCTTTCCCTGCAACCTCGACATTCGCCTTTGCAGCTTTCTATGGAGCCATAGATGAAGCTTGTGTTTTCGCTCTTCTGCGATAGACCTATGTATACATGCAGAAATTAGTTCACTCAGAAAATGACGAGCTCTGCGTTCTTATGAAAAAATGTTTTCATTATAATAAAATGAGACTCCTGTATATATTTGGAAATTCTATACTCTTCGAAATAAGTCTGTCAAATCGCAATTAGAAGCAAATTTATTGCGTAAAATCTGATCTTATTTATTCGTGGATTTACCCTAATGATTCATTAATGTCATCAATGTTTAGCGGTTTGACAGGCAGTCGGGGTATGGAGAGCAAGTAGCTACCTCATGAAATGTGCAAACCTCGATGCACGGGACATATTTTGTTTTATTTTAAATTTTCAAAACTTAGTAACGTTCGTAACTTTCTCGTTGTTCGCTGCATCATGGATTTTCTTTAAACATTTTTAGTTTTCAACTCGCGAGATTGCGATTACCAATTTTAGCTTAATTAACAGTAATCACGATTTGGAGCATCATTAATTATATAATTAATTTATTCGCCATATCGCGACTCAGAACTTCGAAGACAAATTTTTGGGAGATTAGTATGCCGAGTCGCGAAACCGTGAGATCGCGATAATTAAGGCTCAAATTATGGGAAGAAAATCTTAGATTAGGCGACTAATTAATCTTTCTATAATTACATCGCAACCTCGTGAGTCGGGGTTTTAGACGCTTTAACTTTATGAAAGAAAGTGCCGAGTGGTGAAGTGCCGAGAACAGATTTTAACCATGGTTAGTCTTTTACCAAGGTTAGCCCAAAGTACCTCGTGTCCTCGGCTCTCGAGGCTGTAAAAACAAAAACTTTGGTTTGACGAACGCCGAGGCATGAACTCCCGACAATGTCTACTCATGAGTTAAAAGTTTTACCCTGGTTAATGTCTTGGGAGAAAATTTAAAATGACCTCGCCGTTTCGTGACTCGGGACGTATGAACTCAAGGATTAAAGCATCTCACTCGCAAGATCCCGAAGTAAAACAAAAGAGCGAACAATTGTGAAAAATGGATCTGTTTTGAAAGTGAAAAAAAAAAGCATTGTTGTCCAGGTGACAAGATTTCAGAGTTTTAAGATCTCGGAAGGAAAAAGAAAATCAACTTTAGGTTTCAAGTATCAAAAATTGAAAATTGTGCAAGGTAAAAAATAAAACAAGGGCGGCTCCAACACAACACATGCTAAAAAATCTAGGAACCAAACCAAACAAACAAACCTTTTCACAGTGAACGCGCTAGTTGGTGATGAAATCCAACATCACAGGAAAAATATCAAAAAGGGGTTGAGATAGAGTGGGTGGATCAGTCACGTTGGTGACCTGCTTAACAGACTTAAGCCTTGGTGCAAGTTCCCTCATGGTGTATCTGTGGGTTACCCTCCAAGGAGCCCGAGTGAGTTTGACCAACGTCTAACCTAGGTACATTAAAGACTCCCCTTCGTCTTCACCTAGTGTATGAATCCTAAAGATAAATGCCACCAAGTTTACCAACTCGCATTCAGCCTATGGAAAAGTACAATCAATAGTGGGGATCAAACTTATGGGCAGGATATCAAGTCTGAAATTATTCCAGAGGACTAAAGACAAGAGGATTGGTAAAATCCATAGGACCTCGAACGGATTCAAGATTCATGAAGCTCCGCGACCAAATGAAAACAATTGATACTCAGGAACAACCCCCAATATACGATCATTCCTCTATGATTGGTTAAGCCTTGGAGGGGTAATCTTTGTTTCCCTCCAGCACATGACCTTGTGTTTAACCACTATGTGCGAGGGGAGTCCCGACTATGCGTATACGAAAATTGGATTTTCTCTCCCTATCACAAGATTCTATCTTTGTTTATGGATTTGGAAAGTTATTCTCAACACCTGTTTCAAATCCCCACACTTAATCTAATGTAGGTTTGCATACCCCTAAAAAGAAAAATTTCTAGATAGATTTTAATTAGCGCTTTGATTTTAAGGTTGTTGTTTACTCAAGGGTATGGAAGTGAAACATATGATATTCGTGACTTCGACTTCAAAAGAGTGAAACATAATGATATGCAAAG
>JASDQU011176146.1:0-14703 GCA_032191745.1 Picea mariana
TGTACTCGCTCTAGCATCCATCTGGCTACTCTGGTCATCATAAATCTCTGCTCTGTGATGATGTCCCAAAGTGGGGACATTACACCCGCACATAGGTAGAACAATATATTCGAATTTAATAAAGGTCAATATTAATAAGGCCTTTCAATAAAATAGAATAAGGCGGATGCAAGAATACCTAATAGAAGCTTCCACTTCTATAAGGATCTTCCTCTATATGCTTCTTTTTAGTATAAATAGGATTCGAGGGCATGAGAACCCTATCTTGGATATTATTGTAATAGAGCCTTTCTCAACTGGAGGTTTCCCCCTCGAAGAGGCTCGTGAACATTGATTTAATATTCAAAGTGTTATTTATGGTATTATTCTCATATCATTTCAGTGTTATTGTGGTGAATGTTCTGGTTATATTGTTGTTACTCTGCCATTACTAGCATTTTGTTTCTGTTCTGCATACATTTTATATCTGGTATATTACAAATTGTTTGTTCTTATGTGCAGTATGCCACAATGATATATATCTTTCTTCCAAGAATGCTTTCTTCATTCCTTCTAGGAAATTCGTCTCTTCTGGATCCATCCAAGTAGTTAATGTTATCAAAATTGATAACCATGCATAATGTAACTCTATGCCTTTCTCCTATTCCTCCATGCAGTCCATTAAAAATTGAGTCACAAGAAATGTTGACCAGTTCATCATCACTCTTGCTACACATTTCTCTATTGTTGTATGAATTCCATTGGCACTTGGTCCTTGAGACATTTTCTCAGTAGCTTATAGGCCATCACTTGTGTTGAAAATATTACAGTATCATTGTTGATGCTAGCAATGTCTAGTCCACACACTCGTATTAATGTGCCATAATTTTCCTTCATTCTTTCTGCTAGTGATTTTTCCTTCATCTTATCTGTGAATAAGGGTAGAGGGTCTTCTCTTGCCAAAGGTAATTCTATAATCTATGTAATCAAATGGGTGTCAATCAACACTTCTATGTCCAACCATAAGAATTCTCCATGGATGCAACTCAACAATAATTTGATGAGAATGTTTATCTCTACACTCCTGCAAACATGGGGTATCTCCAATAGATTTAGTATTCTTGTCCGTTACAATCATGTCACTTATTCCTTTGTCTCAACTTTGATTACAAGTGATCTGAGGTTCATTCCTTCGCGTAAATAATACTGTGGTGCTAACCATGGAAAATTTTTTAAATCTTCTAGGTCATGGTATGAATATCTCATGTTCTCTATTTCACCTAACATACCTCCCTCAATGGTGACCCTGGGTGGAATCACTGGTGTAACCATGTCATACTTCACCTTCTTATGTAGTTTGACTTGTTTTTCTATCATTTTTCTTGGTGGCACATATTCTCATATTCTCTTGGAAAGTTCACCAAACTTGGATCTGCTTCTTCTTCCCTTGGGACTTCTTCGTGCACCAACACTGCTACCTTCTTAGTGAATTTTTTCTTTGTTCATGATGTAGAATATCCTATATTAGGAAATGCCATAGCTCTCTATAGTTTGGTTCTTCCTTCAACACACTCATCTCTTCTCTTTGTAGGCTCTGGATCTCCTTTGTCTCTATGTCCTCTCGAATGTGCATGCAACAATAAATTTTTCTCATCACCCTTCTCTACTTTTATATCTTGCTTCCAAATATTATCTTCCTCTTCACACCCAAACTACAGTTCCATGTTATTGTACTCACATTCAATTCCTTCCATGTTTTTTATTAAATTCAGATTATCCAGTGGATCATGGTCTAGATTTTCCATCCTGTCAAAATCTTCATCACCATTTTTCATTTATGAATACATGTTCCCACTGTCTCACCATGATGTTTGCTATTTAATGATTTACCCATCCTCGTCACATATCTTTATCCTAGTTCTTCACTTCTCCTTTCTGCGTAGTTCAACTTTCCTACCTTTCCATGACATTTTCTTCTTCATATTTGATTCTTTGAACACTACCTGATTCATAACTTCAATTATCTTGTCTTTTCAATTGTTTATTGTGACTTGCCTCAAGCTCTTCTTATTAATTTTTCTTTTTCTTTTATTTTTCTCTATAATACATTGTAATACAAATACTATGGTACACATACTGCGTGGTTAGGCTAGTGCGCGAAAACATGATTGTCCCTATACACTTTCAACCAACCACTATTTACAATCCCTTCCATGGATTCCCCATTGAATTTATCCAACTGAACAACACCTACTTCTGTCACAAATATTATCACATATGGACCCAACCAGTGTATTTGGAACTTTCCAAGGTGTTGTGAGAAATTTTATATTATAGAGTAAAACTAAGTCTCCCATTTGGAAATTCTTCTATTTAATGTGTCTATCATTCCACAGCTTTTCACATGTTGTGTGAACCTATTGATGAAATAATGAAACAAAATGGTATTCCTCTAGTTCTACTAACTTTGACCACATTTTCTCTACTACGCCAAAATCAACGAGCTCTATTAGTGTGACAATATGCAGACTCGACACGATGAATTCCATGGGAATAACTGCTTCTTGGCCATATACTAAATGAAATGGTGTCTATCCTATCAAATTATTACATGTATTCAGGTAATCCCATAGTACTACAGGAATCCTCAAATCCCAGTCCTCTCTATTTACATTACATATCTTTGTCAATGCATTCTCCAGGATCTTGTTAAATGCGTACACTATTCCATTTTCTTGAGGATGATAAAGTGTTCTCTTATGGTGATGAATATAAAATTCCTATGTCAAAGTAGAAAAAATTCTATTTAAGAAATGAGTTCCTTGATAACTCATAAGGATTCTCATACATCCAAACCTTGTAACAACATTCTCAAAAAACAAATCCCCAATAGTATTTGTTTCGCAATCTCTGATAGGTTCTACTTCATCCCATTAGGTCAAATAATATATCACAGTGATTATGTATCTTGCTCCTAACCTATTTGTTGGTGGTTTGATCGGTCCAACTAGATAAAATTCCCATTTTTCAAAAAAATGTAATGTAACTTGTAGTACTAAAGGAATATCATCTCTTATAGAAGGATTTTCAACTCTCTGACAAACATCATAGTTCTGAAACAACTCTTAGGATCCTTATGAATGGTGGGCCACCAACGTACCAAGCAAAAAATATTATGAGCCATCACTTTCCCTTCACAGTGTCCTCCTGCAACTTCTTCATGTGCCTTTGATAATATCATAGGTCTTTCATTCTCCTATACACATCGCCGAAGAATACCATTTGCACCTTATTATACAAATTCCCTGATATAAGCTGATAATCTGCTACCTTTACTACTAAAGTCTAACTATTTCTTCTGCACAGTTGTAAAATTAGGTGGGGCTACTCCTGTGATTAGGAACTAGAAAATATCTGTGAATTAATCATCATCCATCTGTACTATGGACAAGTGAGCATTTGGTAGACTTTCATCCAAATTCCTCGCATCTTCCCCTGTTAGTATGCATGACAAATGATCAGGTCTCACATTCAATTTCCCTAGTTTCACAATCACTTAAAATTCATATTCTTGAAATATTGATATCCATATTCATATCTTCCACCCTAAAACTATCTTATTCACTAAGTATCTCAACACAAAATGACCCATATACATCTTAAAATGTGATCTTAGAAGATAGTGCCTAAAATTTTGTAGTACATACACCATTGCTAGTCCTTCACGATCTATAGTAGTATAATTCTATTCGGTAGTTGACAAATTTATACTAGAAAATGAAATGGGATGATCCAATCCTTCTTCCCTGTAAATTCTAACCTTGTACAATATCTACTGCAAACAGATATTTAGAAAAAGAACAGAAAAAATACAATGGAAAATACAAACATTACACAGAGATTTTTCCCTTGGAAACCCAAACCGGGAAAACCATCATATTCTATATTCATTCATTGTGTTACAATGTTTACAATACAAAATACATATAGGAGCCAATGGCATCCAAAACCCTAACCCAATGAACTAGATTAGTCCAAAACCCTAATTCCTTAATCGGAAATAGAAAACCATCGGCAAAGAAACCATTTGCCAAAAAACCACATAAATATAATGCAGTCCCAAAAGTGTGGTCCCGAAAAATGTGGTCCCGATGTAGAAAAAATATTTGGGGGACGCTACCCCTGAACCCCCGCGAGGGGGGGCCTAGCAGCCCCCCCTCTAACCCCCCTGTGCGCCTGGCACATACGCTCATACTCTACTACTATTGCAAATAATATAACACATACCCAACATTCCCCTGGTTAAGATAGAACTGCGCCTAATGTTATAGATGATGCATGTACATGAACATGGAATTCCTTGTTCCAATCTGGAAATACTAGAATCGATGCGGTAACTAGTTTTTTCTTCAAGGTGTCCAAACTCTGCTGACATTCTTCATTCCATTGAAAATTAACCTCTTTCTTAAAACTTTATCCAATGGGGCTCTGATCTACGCATATTCCCTAGTAAACTTTTTATAGTACCCTATATGACCCAATGTTACCTACAATTATCACATTGACATAGGTGGTGGAAAGACAATAATAACAACAATCTTCACAAGATCAACCAACAATCCTTGTTTACATACTACATGGCCCAACAAGATACCAAATGTTGTGCAAAAAATGCATTTCTTCAATTTCAAACAAATATGGAATTGTCTACATATATCCAAGATCAAGTGCATAGTTTTAATGTGGTCTTTCAACAAACTAAATACTGCCCAATCATCTATATATACTTCTAGGAATTTATGAATGAATTATTTAAAAGTCGAGAAAACAACTTGGGATAACACTGCTAGTGCATTTTTTAACCAAAAAGGAATGATTGTATACTAGTAACATCCCCATTCCATTGCAAATGTTGTATTATGCCTATCTTCTTGTGAAATATTAATATCATGATATCCAGAGAATCCATCAATAAATGAGAAAGATTATTGTCCTCCTACATTATCCAACACTTCATCTATACACAATGTAGGAAAGGGGTCATGTAAGAATGCATCATTCAATTTTCATAGACCCACACTAGTTATTATTCCATTTGTTTCCTTATCCTAAATCACCATAGGACTGATCCATTATGACTCTGCAGCAGGTTCAATAATTTTGGCTTCCAAAATCCTATCTATTTCTACTTTCACTTTCTTCTTATACACTAGATTCAATCGATATGGTCGCTACTTCACAGACTTGGCATATGGCTTCAGAGGAATCTTCATCTCCCATATCTCCCCAACAATCCCTTTAATATTTGTGAATGTAATCAGAAAGAGGTTATGGTATTCACACAGTAAATCAATATTCTTCTCGACAATTTCCTCATTCCAATAATCTCCAATGTTTGAGAACTTGGGTTTAACCTTTGTGCCAATATTCACTTTGTGTGTTCTCAATGGCTTTGGATACTTGATAGACTCAAGTTCAGGTCCATCTACTACATTCTCTCCTTCAGTTTATGGTATTTTCAAATTCATTATTTCTTCATCTTCTTAGTCTTCTCCAACAACATTATAACATTCCAAAAATTCTTAAATGGTCGCAGAATCATTCGGTGGACTACATAAGGTTGTTGGTATCTTCGAATATTATAGTGTAAATATATTTGTCTTGATAATTTGTAGAGCGATGTATATTGAAGTGGTATTGTCTTCAAACTTCAAATTTACTCTAAAGTTGTGAGCCAAGTATTCCCAATCTGTTGTTCCTATGTGCACTTCTAGTTCCAAGTATCGGTTCTTTGGGATCATATCCAAGGTGTGTACAAAAAAGTGCATCCATTCCTTCTTAGGTACTAAGCTTTATGTCATAGTGCACTATGTTAGATGATCGATAGAAAAAATCAACCCAATATACTTTTGTGAAATATATTATGTTCCAAACCTAACCTGTAACAACCTTCCGCATTGATATCAATCATCTATTATATTCTTATGCACAACCCACCATATTGTCAAGGTTGCTTTCAATGCAATATCTAAAGATAGCAATATTTTTTGATCTTGTATAAGCAGTTCAAACTCTTTTACAAAAATATCTACATCTACTAATCCATCATACTTTGGGGGATCACATACCTTAGCTCCAATCCAGTGTAATGCGTGGGTAATACGAGCACATATCCTTGTATATACCTCATGCAATCTATGTTTCCAATGTTTCATGGATTCTTCTGAATCCAACATGCATGAATTGATAATTCACCAACTTGGTACACCTTCAGTAGTAGGACTAATATAGTAATCCATTTTTTTGGTCATACTGTAAAGGTTATTGATCTCTTTTCCCATTGTTGGTTCCACATGTATCTTTCCTTCTGTGGGATCCAATGGCACAATAACTTTCAAGTCTACTACTTCAAAGATCATTTGTTTCTTTTTCAAGTCAATAATAGTCTGTTTATCCAAATCCCAATCAATTCCAAGAAAATATGGATAAGTTTTAATACCATCCACTATATTGATTACTTCAAAATATGATATGCTTCACACTCCATCAATGTTAACATCCACCCCTACCAGTATTCCAATCAAGACAATATTATGTTGATTTTATAACCTCAACTGAATAGGTGACTAGATTAAATTAGGTTTTACCATTATTTCCCATGTTTGCTTAAGCATAACATTCACATTAGATCCTAAATCCAAGATGATATTATACATATCATAATATCCTACATGTGCATTAAGTTGGAATTCCCTATTTGTCCTTTTCTTGTGTTGTACCTGGTTAATTGATCATTGCGCACTAGGTGCTTCTCTATATTATGCACACTGATTGATCATCCTTCAATGTGTGTTCAATAAAATTTCATCCTTCATTATATCTAAATAAATATTTAAGAAATGTTTCAGAGTACTTACCTTCTCAACTGTCCTTTCTATCATCGAGGGGTTGTAAGATGGAGGCATGTCATACCAATTATGTTTCTAGAAGCTCCTTCCTTGCTTGCTTGTATGCGTCTCTTTCACTTCAAGGATCAATCATTGGAGGATTTTATGTTTCTTTCTTGACCCACTACTTAGTTTGAATTCCTTGTTTTTTCACATCAACTCCTATTCTTTTTCCACCATGCGTGACTGCTTCTACTCTTGGTCGATCGTCATTCTCTTCTATTGCTATCATCTAAACATTCTAGTTCCTCTTTTCCTTCCCCTTCATGATCAACTGTGAAGAGTATTCTGTCACATGATCCAATTGTCTACAATATGTAAATGTCATGTAGGGATTCGAACAATCTCATTCCAAATGCACATTATGGTTACAATTATAACATATAACCGATCCTCTTCCTCTACTGAAACATGCTCTTCCATGACCTATTAATCTTAACCTTCCTCCTTGATTGTATCCTCTCAGAGTATTGTACTACAGTATGCCTCCTTCCGGTCCTTATTTCCCTTGCACTTTATATTCATCCACAGTGTGTTCTCTCATTAGATCAAGTGCATGGAATTCCTTTTCATCATGTCCTACTTACTTAAAAAAAATTACAAAATAAGATCTTAGTAGTGCTATGATACTTATGCATCAAATGAGATGTAGTCGGGTGATGGCTCATTGTTTTTCATATCTCAAAATAGACTCCTCCTCCTGGTGCCAAGGGATTCAAGGATCCTGTATCCAAATCATCTCTAAAAGGTGGAAACTCATTCTTATGATGACCTTCCATTCTGGATGTAGTACACTAGACTTCTTCACATTTTTCTTTCCTTTTAGAAATCTCCTACAATTGAATGGTTAATGTTGCTAACTGTGACTAAATCTGAGCCATCCCCGTGCCATTTTCTTGTTCTTTTTCTTGAAGTACATGTTCTTGTTTGTGAATGATATTTAGGATCAAGGATTTCCTATGTGAGTGAACAGATTGGAAACTTACATATTTCTATCTTTCATGGTATAATCTACTATCTAATTCATCAGGTTGACCACCATTTACTAAGCAAGTGTGATAGGAATTTGTTCTTGTTATCTAAGATATATATTGTTATTTTACCCATTGCTTAACCTTCAAATCAATTTTAAAACCCAAAACACATATTTATTTATAAAAACCATCGAATAAATTTATGATGCCCTAGATTTCCCTTTAGTAGTCAAGTGCAACTTTAGGGACTAACATCTTTTGGTGCCATTTCTGGGGGTGAAGGAATGAATACATTTTTCCCTGGGAGAACAAAAATGATCATATATGATCTTTGATGGTGAACAAAGGTTAGGCATGTTAGCACTCTGTAATTTTTTTCCAGTTAATAGACAAATGACAGAGGTAACTATTTCAACCTACTTTAGAGCTGAGGCACTAGCCTTCTCAACTCAGAGAGGGCTCTCTCATGTCACTGGGTATTTCCTTGGAAATCGGTGGCTAGATTTTGATTGGTTTTGGGGGTTTTTATAAAGTTGGTGGAGAAGAGGAGGAATAATTAGGGCTATGGAGTTGAAAATGAATAAGGCAATGTCAGGCATTTAGAAATCTTCATAGGATAAAGGCTAAATGAGGCAATGAATCTGAGTTATAAATGGATTTTAAGCAGAGTGGTAAGAATAAAAGGGAAAACAAATAACTGCATCAGAATACTATTAAAAGTGAATTCTGAAACATCTAGGGAGAAAAATACACAGTCTAAATTGCTTAGGTTGAGAGCATCATAAACAAATACCATACCTTTAAATCTCCAATTTAAACAGAATAAAATGTAGAAGGAAATTTAAAGACACAAGAAATACACACTATGAGAGAAAATAGAACTCATATCACATCCATTAGAATCTCTTCATAAAAATTTCAAAACGCTTCTACATTATATATTCAGTTTGGCTCTAGGCAATTACAATGTCCTCCTTCTAAGAGGGCATGTCCCTTTCCGATCATCCTTTTAATTTATCTTTGGAATAATATATATAGACAAACTACATCCAGGATTCAAAATGAATCAACTTCCCCACAGTCCTAAAATAGACATCAGTTACAAAAAGGAGTAACATATAACAATTGTACTCCTATTTTATAGGGAGCGTTATAAACAAAACTGACATATTTGAGATTTTCTCTTTGAATGACACATGTCTATATCATTACAAAATTTTCTGAAACATACTTAATTTATCTTTAAAAACTATTTTAGATGAGCAATTTCTTCTTTTAAAGTGTCCATCCATGCAGGTTGGTTTTCTCCAACTCTCTCAATCATCTCAATTTTAATCTCCATATTTTGTCGCTTTCTCCACTTCCTCTTGATAGCTTGCATATGGTTCTTATCATTGATGATTAAATCCTTCATGATGGGATTTAATCTGACCTCTTTATCCTTTTATGGTTCTTCAACAGAATTTGTATCAAATTTCGTTGCTAATATCCATGCAACCAACTTCTCTTTCTTCTTCCATGATAAATTTGTCATATTAGTTGAAAATCCTGGTTCATTGGGGACCATTTGATCTATCTCATCCATCATTATTTGTTCTCTAGAAAATATGAGCTTATCTCCCTTAATTTTACAGAAATTAAGAAGCTGATTCAGTTTGTAATTATCCCGTTCAGGAATGGAACATCAATTTCCCAAAACAGAGTAAAGTCATCTTCATTTTTAAAGGCAGACGCCATTTATAACCAATCATAGGTTACTAATGAAAGTACCAACAAGGAATATGATGTCTTATCGCATTTGGCCTCTGAGTTCCAATGATGAGCTTTCACATCAATCCTTTGGCGGTGTTCATTTGGCATCACACAAACGAAAAATACTCAGACAAGTGCTTCGAGGTGATTTGACTAGCCGTCAACCCTCCTTTTCTGCATGTGATCTTTGGATGTGACACATTCAATTATGTATTGACACGTGACATTGGGATATATTTTAGTAGTTTTGTGCTTACCTACTTTTCTCCTCGATATGTGTCTAGAGGTTCCATGTAGCCTCGATGCAAAACCATGGTTTTGTCATGAATCCTCCATCAAGAGTTTAAACTTCACGCTAGTTCTGGGCCCAATTCTTTCCATGACCCATGACCCATTGGACCCTATTGCCCTCAGATCTTCACTAAACTTAGCCTTTCCCACCAGATATGACCCTACTTGCTAATCTATCGTGCTTCTATATTGATTTAGTGACCTACCAAATCCCAAGACTGAAATTTCAATAAATTATTACAGTGATAACATAGGCTCCAACTGGGGATTCTACCCTCCCTACGAGGTTGCAACAAATGCGTAGACCTGATACCTAATCTATGGGATGCTCCCATAACAGGTGCGTACCTTGTTCTATCCTGGGAACTAAATGCTAGATAGATAAAAATCTAACTGAGTACTTTGTTTGAAAATCTAAACTAGAAGATGCTTGATCATCAAGCTTGTTTGCACCTACCTACCCTAATCTGCTAAAATGAAATGCCAATCAATTTCAATTAAAATGCCAACGCAACCATGCCAATGCTTCACCTACTGCTCGTTTAATTTTCACGTGCTTGTTCCAAATCTTGTTTATCAGTAACTCATTTGAGAAGCTACATTTGGATATGAATCTTAGAATCTCAAAAATATTATTGTGGTTTATCGCTTCTAGCAAAACTGCAAAGGCATCTTCCAACACGTTGTTGACAGGTGAAATTGACCGTCCGTCAACTGAGAGAGTGGAACCGGTCCGGGGTTGTCTAATAACCCAAGCCGTTTGGAATGAACCACCCTGACGGGTTTAGCGGCTCCGTTAGCCGATCTAAGGTCCTAAGAAAACAAAAAAGAAAACTAATCTAAACTAACTAACTAAAACTAAATAAAACAAACTAAAATAACTAACAAATAAACTAATCTAATTAAAACTAACTACTAAACAAATTAAACTAAAATAAACTAAACTACCTAATAAATAAAACTAACTACTAAACTAACTAAACTAAAACTAATTATTAAAACAAACTAAACTAATCTAACTATATATATAATCTACTAATTACTACTATACTAACTCTAATTAACTATCTATCTAACTACTAACTGCAATCTAACTTATTCACAAAATGTACAATATTAACAATTTATAGATTTAATTAAAACCTGAAAAACTCATTTGCATTCTTCCCTAAGACAGCGAAAGATATTTTTGATTTTTTATAGTTTTATGAACCAGAAATAAAACAGAAAAATAAGTAAACTAAATTTCTAATCTAAACTACAGATATATCTAATCAAATCAATGAAAATAATTGCAAACTAACTTGGAAATATGCTTCAGATTTGCCCTGTGTATGATGACTGTACTAGCAGATCGGAGGAAGGAAACTCGCACCAAATAATCTAGAAGCTTCTCGTAAACGATAGCAGCAATGCTCTTTAAGTTTGTTTACAGGACAAATGAGACATAAAAAATCATAACAATTATATGATTTATAAATCTCTGCAATTAGGTAAACCTGTTATGCAAAAACTTATACTTAATAATTCAATTAATGAAGAAGAGAAATCTGTCATTCACAAATTGAATCAAGTAATTGCTATGTTTTTAAATACTGGAAGAAATCAGATATGGATCATATTAATTAAATCATATCATTTGCAAAATACTAAGATAGCTAAAGTAGTCATTAAGCAAATGCAAATTGATAAACATAAACATGAAACAAAAGATTGATATTATGAAAAGCTAAAGCTGTAGCAGAACATCAATTTATATCTCAGTCTCTATTAGATATCCATAATCCTGGTTCTCCTACAAGTGAGGATGATCCTTATTACAAAAAATAATAAGTATTTAAAGGTTTTCCATAGGGTAAAACCTCCCTGTGGAAGTTATAAAATTGTTTACATGAAATCTGGGAGATATCCCAAAGTTTTCTAAACTAGGAAATTAAAATGAAACTAAAACATCCAAATATCCTCTAAACTGTCCATCAAATCCCATGCAATTCGAATTCACCTGAAAAGGACCAAAAATGAACAAATTAGAAGGATCTTTTATTAATAAATGATAGAAAATTTAATTCTATAGACTAGCTACAGAATCATCTGATTCTGTAGCTAGTCTAAATAAAGATACAGAATTAGCTTTGAAATTAATCGAAAATATTTTAAGAAATTCCATTCAATTGACATCCAATAATTATTTGAGAACGAATCATAAATTGAAATCATTATTCCATTATGAACTCAAACAGGATCCACATCATTTAACCGAATACAAAGATAGAAATACTCTGTTTCGATTATTATCATAAGTCGGGTGAATGAAATCATGTGAAACATCACCGTAATCGTTCCTCAACAAATTGAATCCATTAGTTATGAAATCATTTTAATATTCAATTGAAAATGAAACAAATCGCAAACACTTCATTACAATTGTCTTATCAACAGGGGAAATAATCGAATCGAACATGATTATTTTCAAATCACGATAACTATATAGCAAGCGATTTAGGTTGTGAATGAATTCAAACCATAACTGACACATAACCAAAATCGTAACAGGATCAATCAAACAGAGTTTGTTATAGATTTCGATCGTTGATCCTTGCACAGTGAGCAAACAAGATCGATTAATTTTGATGACAATTGTTTCAATCAAACGAATCATAACAGGGTTTGACCAATTCATTTCACAAATCTAAAATACGGAGCATCAATTATAATCTGAACTTGACTCATAGGACAAACTTGCCAAATTAGAATAAGAGCGAATCGATTGGCTAAGTTTTTCACATAGTTGTTATGATTCGGATTCATTTCTCGATTCAGGCGCGAATGTTATTTGAGCATATTGTTTTCATCAAAGAAACAGAGTCATTATCCTTAACTTGGAAACAATCAAATATAGAACATCACATGACACAACATCGTAACAAGTATCCTCCCGAAGACATTTACCAATCATAGCATACCAATGATAACGAAATCGAATCTGAGCAAAATCGTTTTCTAAATTAAGAATAAAAACTTCCTGTTGGGAGTGGGCACAAAACAAATTGAATTGAAAACACACCATTACTTTCGTTATTTCACTCAGACAAACTTAGCAAATGAAATCCAAACGAATAACCATTCCAATCCAAATAAAAATCTATGAGCAAATCATATATCGAAATTCCTTCTATTTTTATCAAAACGAAGCCATGTACAGGATGATCACCGAATGATAGAGGCATTTGGATGAGTGATCAAACTATTTAAAAGCTGAATTCAAATCATTATATCAAACTAGATTATTTACAAAACAAAACGATGTCAAAACCATACCTGTGTAGCGACGAGGCTGCTTGATGATGCCAGCTTGGAATTTACAATAGTCGTGGCTGATTCCACATTTTTTAATAGGATGGAGCCAGTTGTCTTTTGCTTTTTATCTGTCACTTGGAGATTGACTTTTTGACTGGTTAGGACTGCAATTTTGTATTCCAATGATTGAATCTTTGATTGGAGTATAGGAACATCAATAAAATATCATTCTAACCATGAATTGCATTGGTCACAGGGTGACTGTGTGGGTTTCGAGGGTTTGGACAAATGACCGAGGGTTTCACAAGGCAATTTAATACCTGGGTAGTTAGGGTCTTCCTTTAGGCAGGGGGGTAGGTTTTATACAAAATCATAAGGGGGTTCGGGACATAAACCTTGCGAGTAGGGGTACTCGCTGGCCAGAAAATGCTCAATATCTGAATCAGAATCCTCACTCAGAACTATAGGGTTGGACTCAGCAGAGGGTTTCAGCTTGTTTCTGGCCATTCTCGAAATGAGCCGGGCATTTCTTTTCCCTTTGGAATTTGCAGCAATGTTTGCCTTGGGCTTTTTTCTAATAGGCCTTGTAATGGCCTCTGCACTCTTAGTTATAGTGTCGGGTAAGTCGATAGGAGGGTTGGCCGAGGGTTTAGGCAGTAGAAGATGCAAGGGTATAGGCGGTTCGTTCTTGGTTTCAATTACCACGGGTTTATCAACCTGTACAGGGTCGGTGTCTTCAAAGCCATTATGGGCGATAAAAGCCTTCCTACTATCACCATGCAAATTCAAATGATAAACAACGATGAGCTTAATAAGCCCATGGTGAAACAGGTTGTTGTCAGCCTTGTGCCTCTTAAACTTTTTTGGACATTTTATACAGGCTCCGATGAAAGTATAAATGCATGTTTAGAGGATACCCTATAAAAATCATAAGAAGACGCAGGTGGTAGAGGAACACAAGTCTGTATCGACCTTCGTAGGTCACGAACTACTTGACTAGCATTAATAAATCGTGCCATTGTTGTTTGAGCATAGTTACAGGAATACCTCTATCACAAGAGGTGATTTTGCGCGATTGAAACAACGATGTCCACGGTACTTTCTCGACCTTTCAATTCTTAAACCAACGCTGTCCTGAAGTAGGTAACCACGTAGCTGAGCTGATAAACTGTTCATCAATTTCTAACTGTATGTCGCCTACCTTGGCTCGACAACCATCGAAGGTCATGGAAAACTGTTGTGCTACAAAAAAGTTAAAACCCTTGAATCGTTTCACGAAGGTAAGCCATCCACTGTTTTCCAAATCTTGGCAGGCATTGTCAAACATTAACAGGACTTGACTGCCATTGGGTTCAACTCGCACGACTGGTGCCATGGAGCCGAACACATGGTAAGGGAAGGGTTTGAATCACCAACACACACAGGAGCAGAGATACCCGAGCTAACAACAACAAACGAGAAAA
>JASDQU011176146.1:16205-26790 GCA_032191745.1 Picea mariana
CACCTGTATAATTATAGAATGTCCAGCCAACCTATCCAAGAGATAAACCTGTAGTGAACTTTGAAACTGTTTGGAATAAATGCAAAATAGTATATTGACTGTTGAGTTTTAACGACAGAATGAAGAGATGCAAATAATCGTGGTGATATTATGATTTACAAGCAATTATAGTAAGATAAATCTTATTGTAAGAACTTCACATTTAAAGGTTTCAACAAAAAAAAATTAAAGACAAATCTCCTAATTTGAGTTGAAAAGATGATCACCCTATGTAATATCTGAAACATCAAATATGGACAGTATTTATAAATGAATTATCCAGACTCATAATAAAGCATGAAGACAAAATCTATCAACACCTATTATCTTGTCAAGATAAACAGAACTTAAGTTAAGACATCATACACAAGAAGATAAAGTTGTAATATGCATTATGTTCCATTCAAGTCTGTGAATTAATTGTCCATACTTCAGGCCCAGGCCAAGATGATTTCTTTACAAAAAATATGAGTTTTTAAAAGGGTTTAGAAAGGTAATTGTCTTATCTTATAAGATAAGATATAATCATCTGTTGATTACAAAAATAGAGGGGGAATATAACCACCCCAGATCACACTAAATCTTTAAAAGCTAAAAAAAAAGTTTGTTCCCGTTTATACAAAAATGGATCATAGATATGGCTAACAAGCCCCCCAAAAATGCTTTAAATCACTTGATCACCATAGCCTCCCAGATATCCTGAAAGGAAAAGATAAAATAAATAAATTTAGATATTCATTTAACAACAATTTTCCAAATTTTGAATTAGAATAGACTGGCTACAGAATCTGTTGATTCTATAGCTAGTCTATTTTAACAACAGAATATAAATTATTCAATAAACAAAATATAACACTATTTTAAGATAAAAATAAATCTTACCTTTAACTGTAAAATAAAATCAAATCACATGATCCAAGAATTTATTACTGTTGTTGCAGTCTCGACATTTTTTAATATGACGTTCCCTGCAGTTTTCAAGCATTTCCCTTGTCCCTTAACAATAGACTTGAGCCTATGATTTTCATTTATTAAGGGGTCGATCTGATCAGTAAGGGCTTTGATCTGTGACTGTAAAATGGGTATATCAGTGTAATACTTGTCAATCTAGAACAGACACATTTCACATTGTGATTGTGTGACGGTCGATTAAGAATACCCATGGTTGTGTACTGGAACGTCCCCAATGTGGCCTGTAGATTTTTCACCAAACATAATACCTGGAAACCCTTCACTATTCTTCAGACAAGGAGACATATTATCCATGAAATCATAAGACTGATCGAGGTGTGTTTGGAAGGAAGGAGGGTCTTCTTTGGCCAGAAATCTATCAATCTCAGAATCCGAGCTCTCATGGATCTCGATCGTCTTGATCAAGATCACATGAGGGTTTGATTTATTTCATATCTTCCTCAAGACCAGCCTTCCTTCCCTCTTATTTTTAAAACTTAAATCAATATCACCCTTAGATGGCTTGCCATCAGGTCTGTTTGCATTTTTTACAGAGGCGTTAGGCTGTGCATCTTGTTCATGGGTCTGCTCAGCAAATTTTGAGTCAGTTAAAGGCTTACTGTGGGTGGTTGTAACATAGGCTTGTGTAGATGAAGGGAACACTCTGGGATAGACTATGGTTTCCTCAATCATGGGTTTGTCAACCTCCACAACATATGAGTTAGCGAAACCATTTTGGGTTAGGAACGAATCCTAGTCATCGTTTTGTAACTTCAATTGATGTGCAAGCATAATTTTTATCAAACCATGGTGGAAAAGCTTGAATCTAAACGTTGCTTCTTATACATCTTAGCCATTTTATACAGGCTTCTCCACGGGTAATAAGGCATGTTTAATGAAAACCCTATAAAATTCATGAGCAAACACAGGTGATATAGAAAGACAAAACCGAAATGGCCTTCACACATCACGAACTATTTCAACACTGCAAGAAAACCATGCCATCGATTTTTCAATAGGGACACTGACATACCTTTGTCACAACCATTGATCTTTCAATATGTAAAGAAAAGACTCCATGGAACCTCCTCGACCTTGGCATTCTTGAACCACTTCTGCCCACTCGCAGGGAGACCTGTTGCTTGACTTAAAAATTCCTCTGTGACTTTGAATTGAATGTCCCCCACCTTGGCTCGACATCCATCAAATGAGAGGGAAAATTCTTGAGCGGTTTGAAGGTTAAATCCCTAGAATTTCTCAAGGAAAATAGGCCAGCCATGACCCTCAATATCCCCCCTTGCATCATCGCACAGGAGAAAGGTCTGAGTGTCATTAGGTTGAATCCTAACAACCAGGGCCATGCGAATTTGAAAAGAAAACACCCAAACACAGTGCATATGGAGGGTTTCTAAGAATAGACCATAGGTATACTCCAGACTCGAAACTCATAAACAATCTATGGCAAATGAAAAGAAGATTCTCAATGAAAAGATAGGCATTGTTTGAAATGAATGCGAGGGGTGTTGCAAAACCCAAGACTAAGCTTTGAAATGATGGACTCACTGTGATCGAACCGCCACCTCCCACATAGTACAGGCCATGACCAGGTGCATTAAAAATTTAAAATGATTGCGCAACAAGGTGGGTTAGGTTCTAAAGTTTAGGAGAAGGAAACTTAAAAACCAAAGTCTAGTGACAAGGGAACATATGACCAAGAACCACACAAAAATATAATGATGGTTAAATTAAAAGGACCTTTGTTGATTCATATAACAATCCATAAGCCTGCTTGACATTAGAGGAGGGAAACAAAGAGAATGAAATTCATAGCAAAGAACAAAGACTTTATTAACCAAAATGTTGAGCCATTTTCCTTTCATAAACTTTTAAATAGAGCGGTAATACAATCATAAGTTTTAATGCTTCGTTTTCATGCTTCTAGTCATGAAAAAAGCATGGAAACAAAAACACTAGGAATAACCGAAAACTTGCATTTGTTGTTTCACTCCTAATATCATCTCTTTCATTCCTAATCTCATCACCCACCACCAACTATAGATTTTGATTGCAAAGATCCTCTATATAGCATTGCATGGGGTCATGAAATAATGAGGGAATATTTCTTTTTTAGAAGTTAATACAGAAAAATAGGTTCCCCTCACAAGGGTTTTTTGTTCTTGCTCTACTTCTTCAATCTTGAAAGTATTTTCAAACGAAATTGCAGCAATAGGTTTGTCCACCTTTCCATGCATATCAATAGAAACATTTGTACATCCTTGAACGTCTTCAAATATGATAGACATAAGGCTGTCTTCTTGTTCGTCAAACAATTTTTATTTTGTTTTATTAAACTTCTGGAAATTTGTTTGAGGACTATCATCTTGACTTTCAGATGGATGAATCGAAATAAATTCATGATCACAATTTTCATGCAAATGTGAAAATCTAATATCATGCACTATTTCACAGTCTAGAGTGTTCATGGATGCATTTTCAAAATCATGATTTGTGGAGGGATCAAATGGAACAACTTCCTTCTCATTTTCTTTCTGTATTTCTGATTGAAAAGTAGCGTATCCTATTTTGTTGCTTTCTCAAAACTCCATAGCAGTGGTTTGTATACTGCTTGAAATTTCTATAGATGCAGTTTTAAAATCCTCATCCGCATTTAGGCCACTTAGAAATTCAACAATCACATCATTCATAAGAGAAGAAAGACAACATTGAAATAGTTTGTCTTGCTGAGAGTCTTGCCGAATCTCTTCATCAAGTTCAGGAGAAGAAAAATGGTTTTTTACTATAATCCCTTGATCATATTTCTCTATTTTCTCATGATTTGTTTTTAACCATTCAAAAGAAGAAACACATAACAGGAGATTCTCTTTGTTTGCAAGGCTACTTATTTCTTTGAATTTAATATCATACTTGGAGGATTTTTTATCTGGAACATTCTTGACACTGTGTTTGAGCGCTTTGAAAAAAGAGAAACATAATGGGAAGGTTCCTATAAGTGATTTAAGAATTTCTTCACTGTCATATACACCCTTTTCTATGTATTTGAATTTATGAACATACTAGTTTTTACCTTCACCTTCGACCGATGGCTGCAATTCCTTGTCAGTTTGTTCCAATGAATTAGTGTGATTTGGCATCAACACACACTCTTTTCCCTCAATGATGACCTTAGAATTTTCTTTCAACAATTTAAATGAAGAGAAGAATAGAGGTAAAGAATTTCCTTCAATTGATTCTGAACTTTCCTTTTTGCAACTGTGATATGTAAGATGATAGGTATAACTATACTACTGAAAAGGAACATTCTCAAGGGGAGAAAAGGTAGTTGGAAAAAATTAAACCTCATAATCGTCATCATATTCATCACATACAGGAAAAAAAACAACATCTGCATCGTCTTCTAGCAAGAAAAAAATTGGAGTATCAATTTGTTCTTCAATAAACTGATTTGCAAACCCATTTTCTTGACCATCCACAAATGAATAAATGAACCAATCAGCCTCATGTTTATCCTGGGTAGATCAAGAACCATATAAGTGTTTTTTCCTTTAATAAGTGGAATATCATCCTTTGCAAAATCATTAGCATTCAAAGTTTCTTGAGAGCCAAAAATGTTATCAATTTCATGTTTGAGATTCTAGTCAATAGTTTTCAGTTCATATCCACTTTCATGACTTGCAACACCCAACCCTTCACTTCTAATCTGTCTGTATGCTAGGATATTGTGTTGAATTTCCTGAGTATCACTAAACATTTTTTGTAAGGTCTTAGGTTTTCTTTCCATCGGGATGAAAGACATATATGGGTGGAGAGTGGTGGCATATTGAAGCATAGCAACAACTTTAGTAGGTTGAATTTATTCAGGAAGATCATAATAAATACTGGAAATACTTCTATTGAAAGTGGAGACAGTCTAATTGATTTTTTCTTTCAAGGCCTAAAATTATGTAATTTGTAGGTCTATAGATTTCATCTTACCCCAAAAATTCGAAAATATATTCTTGAATTCTTCCCATGAGCTAATTGTCTCAGGCTGCAAATGTTTAAACCATTCTTTGGTATCTCCTCTCAAGGATTGAGAGAAATCCCTCATGCATACATCGTCATGGTCAATCTCAAATAAGTCTATAAAATGCTCAAACCTTTGGATGTGTTTTTAAGCTATGATGGTATCATGTTCCCCATCAAACACAGGCAGGTAATCATAGTTATTTGGGTGAAAATCATGAAGGATGTGAGGTAACTTCAAAGGTCTATATCTGTGTTGGGTCTTGGAGGGTGTTGGATCAAGTGAAATGTTAGTCTTGATTTTATGAGGCTTGTCAACTTGGTTGGGGTTATGATATGGATCAGATGGGATATTTTGGTCAAAATCATCAGCAAATTGATGGGATATCTGTATAATTTGTAGGGGAGGGTATGTAACTTCAGGATTATCATGATCATCATTTGCATGTGATAATGAAGAAAAACTTGTTTAACATGTTCAAGAAAGGATAAGAAGTAATCTACAACGAATCATACATTGTTTTGGAAACAAATTTATTTGAAGTACTCATTTTCTTCCATTATGACTTTTCATACCTCTTTCAGAAGTCCCATATTCGAGTAGTGGAGTCACCAATGATATTTTAGAAGCCAGATTATGCATTGAGAGTGGAGTCACCAGTTAAAATTTGAATTTATGGATTCTTCTGCCAATGGAATCACCTTCAAACTGATTTTTTAATGTCTGGAGTTGCCAGAGTAGGAATACAGCCAATATGTGCCTAAGTGTTTGTTGCTCTTAGACCTTAGAACTCAACCATGTCATACTTTCCCAGGGAAAATTTTTCAATTTCGTCCCCGACAACGGTGCCAGAATGTTAGCACTTTGTAAATTTTGTCAGGCTGATAGAAAAATGACAGAGGTAACTATTTCAACCTACTTTAGAGCTAAGGCACTAGCCTTATCAACTTAGAGAGGGCTCTCTTGTGTCACTGGGTATTTCTCTGGCAATTGGTGGCTAGATTTAGTTTGGTTTTGGGGTTTTTTTATAAAGTTGCTTGTGGAGAAGGGTATGAATACTTAGGGATATGGAGTTGAAAATGAATAAGGCAATGGCAAGACTTTAGAAATATTTAGAGGATAAAGGCTAAATGAGGCAATGAATATGAGTTATAAATCGAGTTTAAGTAGAGTGGTAAGAAGAAAGGGGAAAACAAATAACTGCATTAGAATACTATTAAAAATGAATTCTGAATCAGCTAGGGAGAAAATTACACTGTCTAAATTTCTTAGGTCGAGAGCATCATAAACAAATTCTAGACCTTTAACTCTCCAATTTAAACAGAAGAAAATGAAGACAGAAATTTAAAGACACAAGAAATACACACTATGAGAGAAAACATAGCTCATATCAAAACCATTAGAACCTATTCATAAAAATTTCAGAACGCTTCTGCATTATATATTCATTTCGGCTCTAGGAAATTACAATGTCCTCCTACTAAGAGGGCAGGTCCCTCTCTGATCATCCTTTTCAATTATCTTTGGAATAATATATATAGAAAAACTACATCCAGGATTCAAAATGAATCAACTTCCCCACAGTCCCAAAATAGACATCAGTTACAAAAAGGAGTAACGTGTAACAATTGTACTCTTATTTTACAGGGAGTGTTATAAACAAAACTAAGATATTTGATATTTTCTCTTTGAATGTCACATGTCTATATCATTACAATTTTTTTTGAAACATACTTAATTTAGCTTAAAAAACTATTTCAGATTAGAAATTTCTTCTTTTAAAGTGTCAATCCATGCAGGTTAGTTTTCTCCAACACTCTCAATCATCTCAATTTTAATCTCCATATTTTGTCGCTTGCTCTGCTTCCTCTTGATAGATTGCATACGGTGCTAATCGTTGATGATTAAATCCTTCATGATGGGATTTAATCTGACCTCTTTATCCATTTCTAGTTCTTCAATAGACTTTGTAGGAAATTTTGTTGATAATATCCGTGCAACCAACTTCTCTTTCTTCTTCCATGATAAATTTGTCATATTAGTTGAAAATCCTAGTTCTCTGGGGACCATTTGATCTGTCTCATCCATCATTCCTAGTTCTTCATAAAATATGAGTTTATCTCCCTTAATTTTACAAAAATTAAGAAGTTGATTCAGTTTGTAATTATCTCGTTCAGGAACGGAACGTCAATTGCCCAAAACAGAGTAATTTCATCCTCATTTTTAAAGGAAGTCGTTATTTAGAACCAATCATAGGTTACTGATGAAAGTACAAGTGAAGACTATGGCTTATTAGATTCAGCCTCTGAGTTCCAATGATGATTTTTCACATCAATCATTTGGCATCGTTCACTTGGCATCACATAGATGAAAAATACTCGGACAAGTGCTTCGAGGTGATTTGACTAGCCGTCAACCCTCCTTTTCCGCATGTGATATTTGGATGTGACACATTCAATGATGTCTTTACACGTGACATCAATATATATTTTATCGGTTTTGTGCTTACCCGATTTTCTCCCCGATATGTGTCTAGAGGTGCCACATAGCCCCGACATGAAATCGTGGTTTTGTCATCGGTCCTCTATCGAGAGTTTAAACTTCATGCTAGTTCTGGGATCGATGTTTTCCATGACTGTTGATCGGAAACACCCATGACCCATAACCCGTTGGATCCTATCTCCCTCGGATCTCCGCTAAACTTAGCCTTTCTAGCCAGATGTGGCCCTGCCTGCTAATCTATCGTGCTTCTGTATCGATTTAGTGACCTACCAAATCTCAAGACTAAAATTTCAATAAATTATTATAGTGATAACAAGGCACATATAGACTACGATCATTCACCTAGAAACTTCATGAAGGAAAAACTCACTGGTGATTTCACTGATTCAAAATGTTGAAAGCTATGGAAGCTATTTTGGCACAGAGGTTTGTGCCTTTTAATTTCTCATCTATTCCTAGTTTTCCTAATACTGTGCATATTGTGGATGAATGGGTTGATTTTCTTCCCATAGTTAGAGAAAAAGTGGATGAAAATCCTGCAACACATTTGTTGGAATTCCATGAAATTATGCAGCATATGAATGTCTCTCATGAAGATGTATTGATGAATATGTTCATATACTCACTCAAAGGAGATGCTTGAGAATGGTATTGCTCTCTTCCTCCTAGTATTTCTTCACTCTGGGAGTTTCATACATTTTATAATGCTCATTGTAAAATTATTTATTCAACTAAGTGTCTTTTTTAGCACTGTTGTGAAGAGTTTGCATCATATATCCAAAATTCTATAGTTGATGAGATGGAAGTAAATGTTAAGAAAGTAGAGGAGGACTCATTTTCTATTGAATGATTTTCTAGTTTTTCTATCCAACAGAAGAAATTTAAGCATTGTACTCATGATGAAGCTAATACTAGTCAAACTATAGATAATTTTGACATTATATCAAAAGTTTCTAATAGTCATGGCTATGATGTATTTTCTGATCAAATATTTTATGAAGACATCCCTGTTTTCGATAATTACAAAGATTATTTAGAAGGACAATTTTTTGAATCATCATATCAGGAATTCTATGACAACAAGCCTGTATATGATACTTATGCATCCAATTCATTGGAAGGCAATGAGGGAGATGAAGAACAATCCAAATATTTTTTTCCTCATCAATTGTTGTGCAACAGTTTCATAAATCTAGTGATTCCACATTTGAGGGAACAATTCAGCAGAGGAAACATTATATTAAACATGATGTTACAACTCTTCAATTTGTTGAAACTATGTTTCATCCCCTTGTTTCTCATAATGATATTGTTTTTGTTAAATCAATTTTTTCACAATAAACATATCAAGAGTTTCAAACATTTGTTGCTACCCCTTATTATAATGAACTATGTGATATTTTTGAACTATTTCAAGAGAAGCACAGCTTGATCGGTGAAGAAAAAATCACTAAGCATCAACTTGGCTTCTTGTACTAGCTCAACATTCATCATGATCTTCAAAATCCAATGGTTGTCTACATGGAGTAAGTTTTTCCATAGGTTCAAAAAAAATGCAGTATTCACCATGAAATCATGTTGCAACTGTATTTATAAGTTGTATGTTATATTTTTGTAGAAAACATTTCTATTTTTCTACATTCATTTATTCAACTACAAAAAGGAAGATCAATTTGTCAGTAAAATACATTGTTGGCTACATTGGAAATTTTCCTACACATGATCAACTTGGATTCTTCTGGTTAGGAGTAGGTAGTGTGCTAAATAAGCTCACATTTAGATCATGTATATTTTTTTTTCAGTCTATTGGTGTGTTGTATATTAGTAATAAATGACTACATAGTCCAATGAAGACTCTGGCATCATGTCTTTTCAGTTTCAGTTTTAGTCTAGTTTGTAATTGAGGTTTGTGTTCAGTTGAGTAGGGTTGCTATCAGAGCATGGTGAGCAGTCACATGAGGGTTAAATGGATGAAGGAACATTGGTATATGTTTCTTAGAACCTCACCAAGAATTTCTATCCCCAGAAGGATCCAGTGTTAGTACTTGATTTTTTTATGACTTTTCATCCACAAATTTCCCTTTTCTACCGTGCTTTGTTTGCTTAATTTTCCCCTTTGACTCTTTTCTTCTATATATTGTAGTGTGTTTTTTGTTTTCTTAAGTGTATTTTTTCATGTATTTTTAGTTATATAAAGTTTGAATTTTAGATTATATGAGTATCTCCCATCATATTTGGATCCAATTTCTATTAGTTTTGAAAATTTGAAATAGGTGCTACAAGAATACCATTATTATTGTAGCACTTGAATTCATGATTAATTCAAACATGATAAATCCCAAAAAATTATGTCAGTGATTAGGATATTATTACAGAAACCCAACAATGAAAAAATATTAAGATTTCATCATAATGAGGATTGGGATGCAGATGAAGGAAGATCCTGTTTGTACCGACCAATGTTTACATCAAGCTAGGGTTTTGAGCCTGTAAATCTATTGACCTACACAAAATAGATCTAGCTAAACAATGATACACACATTTTCATAGAGAATTGGAAAAAGAAGAAGAAGGAGAGAAAGAATGGAAATAATTCACATTAACCATTGTGAATAATGAATAATTTACACATGATATACTCTGTATAACTCAATGAGTTCGACTTGAGGTGAACCAAGTCACCATAGTGGTGGTCTAGAGTGATCTGGACACACAACAACAGTTATGAGAGTGAACTTCCACCTATTCTAGTCTCTCATGCAGTTACGGGAGTGAACTACCACCTAGTTGAGTTAACTAGTCAACTAGTCTTTAGTTAACTGACTGAATAGAAAGTAGTGAGGATTTAACTCAAGGAATCAAGGCTAATGTGCCACTTTGGTGATGATACCAAGGCAAGTTCTAATTAGCATTGTGATTATCCCAATGTTGCATGGTGATGATCCCAATGCAACATCTAAACTCAACGCAACTAGTCAAACTGAAGTGTGAACTGAAAGAGAATATTCTCTAGGTGGAATATTCTCTCCTAAAATATAGGAGACTGGATAATGACTAAATATGACTAAT
>JASDQU011176148.1:3323-16941 GCA_032191745.1 Picea mariana
CTTTTATTTTCCCTTGGGATACCTTCACATAGCGTAAACTCCCTTTCAGTCTCAAGAATGTTGGTGCAACTTTTCAACGTGCTATGTCTTACACTTTTCATGATATTAAACATATTGTACAACCTTACCTAGATGACTTACCGTTGCATTCCATGCATCGTCAAGATCACCCGACACACTTACAAGACATTTTCCTACGATGTTGATATTACCACATACAATTGAATCCACATAAATGTGTTTTTTGTTTGGATTCTGGATGTCTTCTCATCTTTATTGTTTCTACGCATGGGATTAGGTTGGATCCTTTGAAGGTTGAAGATATTATCAATTTTCCTCCTCCTTCTACCTTACGCCAACTCCAAAGTTTGCAAGGGAAGGGAAAATTTCTACGACGATTCATTCCCAATTATGACGAACTAACGAAAGGTTTCACTCAACTTCTTAAGAAGGGTCATGATTTTGTATGGGACCACACTGCCAATAAATCCCTTGAAGCTTTGAAACTTGCATTAACCCATACACCACTCTTATTTCCCCCTGATTATAGTCGAGATTATTTCTTATACTTGGCTGCTTTAGATTCTACCATATCCATGGTTCTAGTCCAAGACAATAATTCACACGATGAACATGTTATTTACTATTTAATTCGGATTCTTACGACCACCAAAATCAAATACATGGATGTGGAGAAATTGGCCTTAGAGGTTGTTCAAGATGTTCAACATTTTCATCATTATATCTTATTGTGCAAAACCACAATTATTTCTAATTGCAACCCTATGCAACATATCCTCACACGACAATTTCTAGGGGGGAAACACTCTAAATGGATTGTGATTCTCCAGGAGTTTGATTTGGAGTTTGAGTAAGCCAAGTCAAAGAACTCTTTGGTCTTTATTGAGTTGATATGTGACCTTCCCTCCACTGAGACAAAAACTATGGCAGAAGATTATTTTCTTGATGAGTCTCTCTTTCTGATCATTTTAGACAATATCTGGTATGGAGACATTATCATTTATCTCCAAACCCAAAATTTCGAGCCTAATATTTCTCGTGTAGATAATTATCGTATTAGGTATCAATCTCATCAATATATTATCCCTAGTGATACACTTTACCATCGTTGTATTGATTATGTATTTCGACGACGTCTAACCTATGATGAAGTTGAGAAACATTTAAATGATTTTCATTATGGAGCATGTTGCAGTCATATATATGGGTATGCCATTGCCCAAAAGATCCTCCGAGTTGGTTATTTCTGGCCTTCACTGTTTAAGGATTGCATTATTGCAGTTCAGAAATGCCATGCTTGTCAAACATATAAAAATAATATTTGATCACATCCTACTCATGTTTATCCTATAGTTTTCATTGGTCCATTCGCTAAATGGGGAAATGACTTCATGACATGTAACCCTCACTCGACCGGGGGGCATGGATACATTATTGTAGCTGTGGATTATTTCACTAAATGGGTCGAGGAGATGTCTACATTTTATAATAACAGAAAAACTACAGCGTTGTTCATATTCAATCATATCGTCACTAGGTTTGGTGTCCCTTAGGCCATCGTGACCAACCATGGCAGCCATTTTCACAATTTTATAATGTTTGAACTTAACGATAAGTTGGGTTTACAACATGAAAACCTAACTCCTTATTATCCAGAAGCCAATGGTCAATTTGAAGCAATCAACAAATTTTTAACCACTATGCTTTGACGAAGGGTAGGGATTCACAAGTCAAGCTGGCACACAATGCTTATTTTGGCATTATGGGCCTATCAGATGTCCGTTAAATTTTCCATAGGGTTCACTCCTTTTTAGTTAGTGTATGGTATTGAAGCCATTTTTCCGATTTAATGTGAAATATCGTCTCTAAAACTAGTTGTCGAACTTCTCCCCAACACCATAACCGAAGAAGAATGTCTTTTATATTTAATGCAATTAGACGAGACTCTCTGTAAAGCTACGTTAGTCATATAAACTCAGAAGAAACATGTCAAATATCAATACAACAAACATGTGAAACCACATGTTTTTTCTTAGGGTGATTTAGTTCTCCTTTATGAACAATATCGTGATTTATTAAGGGCAGTTAAATTCGAGCCCATGTGGCATGGCCCATATATCATTAAATGAGTGTTGGAGAAAGGGTCTTATGAGATGGTTGATTACGATGGAATTCCTTTGGGTGAACCTACAAATGGGATTTACCTAAAGAAGTACTATGCTTAAAGTGTTTTTTCATGAGTGCTTTGTATTTTAGTGTATCATACTCTAGTGTGTTTTTTGTTGTTTCTTGTTCTTCCTTTAATATGCTTACCTTTCCTTGTGCTTGGTTTCCAAATTTTGACATTCTCACTACCCTATATCGTCTTTGTTGATGGTCCTAGTCACAGTACTCAAAATCTATCATCTACTGCATGGGAAATCTATACCCCTACGGATGAGTTGATCAGTCTACACGGTATTTTCATGGGCCATGCAACTAATAATATTGTGAAATATAGTGTTTTTATTGATTTATTAACTCACTCCATTTCACTTGGCTTCCTCCATATAATTGTACGACTCGATTCTCAACTTGTAGTGATGAAATCGAGAAACATTTATTCCATCTAAAGTCATACATTGTTATGAGTATACTTGAGAATTCGCCTCTTGGAAAGACATTTTGATTACATTAAATATCAACAAATTCCTAGATATATAAACACATTAATATATGCATTATCCAATTATGTTTTAGATATACATTTTCACCATTTATAAATCCAAACACACATTTAAAAGACAAGTAAGCCAGTAGAAGTTTTATATTATAACGTCAAAAGTTACAAAATGTGTGTATCCTGAGACCAAAATGTTGAAGCACATGGATTCATATACATATGCATCACATGTGTTTCTCGAAATAACAAACCATTGCCCCTGCTACATGATGGAGCAGTCAACCAATGGATGTTGAAACGCCAACTGTATAGCATTGGTAGCGTCAAGGTAACAGGTCCATAGTGATATCGAGGATATCCATAGTCAACCCCTCAAGTCTGTGTTTGATCTCCTAGAGATCCTGAATTTTTGCCCCTTGACCTACCACTGGCCTTATCTCTCCACATATCTGGATAGGAAATAATCATGGAGGCCTAAAAGGCACCACATCTGGATTGTTGAGAGCACTTGATTAGTCTCGGATACATAACAAAACAAATTCATAATTAAAATACCAAAAACAACATATAATGAAAAAATATTTTTTACCTATCTCTCCCCACTAAGAACCCTCAGGTAATGCCAAGTTGAGATCTCCATGGAACTCAGTCTCAGCATATGCATATTCCTCAATCATGACAAGTTGATCCCTCAACCACTGGAATAAAGTAGGACCATATGTAACGGTTGGAACGCCACCATGGCATGCCATCAAGTCTACCCATCTTGTCATTCAAGGATCCTGTGGAGTGGGTATTCCCCATTCCACATGTTGTAGGTGCAAAAATGGGACCCTCTCTAGGAAGAAGGATACCAAAATTGAACCACACCCAAATTGTTTCAATCAACTAGTCCTACACATTGTTAATTGTTTCTTCGTAGTTTTTAGTATGCCCTTGCACCAGCTAAAGACTTGAGGCTCCATACACTCGATAGAATATTGAAAATGGATTTGTAAGGCCATGTGAGGAGATGCACTCCCTGCCATATGAGTAATAGTAAAGAGAATGGTCCTCAAAGGAAAGTCTTGAACTTCCTTTATGGCAACTTTGCCACTATGTTTCTCTATACCAGCTACGCAGTGATGTGCTACATAATAATACATGGGTTCACCACCTCCTTTTCTTCCCGATAGTGACACTCGAGAGCCATGAAGAGATAACCCAGTCAAGAAGTAGATTTCATCGATCTCTAGAGTGAGTGTATGCACCTTGACATGAAATGCTTGCTCATTAATGTCCCACATACAGACTAAGTGTTCCAATAACATAAATTGGGTCCTCATGTCATGCACTTTGAAAATTTTTAGAAAGCCGCACTCACGGAGTACCATGATGGTGCCCAAATCATTACCGATAAAATAATATTCCTCCTCATGCTCTCGTTCCCTCCATTCGAGCATAATGACCAATGAAAATCTTCCAAACAATAATAAAAGATGATTTAGTTCATCAAAAATTCAAAATTGGGAGTTTTCTTAGCTCTCTCTCTCTCTTTTTAGCTTTTGAGTTGAGATCATCGCAGGGGTCGAATTTCCCACAGTGCAGCATCGTCGCACCCTAATTGTAGAACCCTTGTGATGATATAGGATCTTCACAGTTCATGATAGGGAGGGTCTGTGATGATATGGAGCCGCAATCTCCCTTCGAAAATTGCCCATAAACTCAACTTTTAACCATTAAAACTTAACAATTTTACCATGAAAAGAGAGAGAGGAGAAAGAGCACCACCTCAAAGAAACGGCTCGAGAAATTGTACATCGAGCACTCCAGAATCGTCCCTTGAAGATTGGAGGAAAAAGAGGGGTTTTGGCACTATTTTGGTGAAAATGAAAATGAAATGGTAAAATGAACTAGTTTTGACCTATTTAATTTACTTTTAAGATTTCAATTTAAGATTAAATTATTTTTAATATTTTCTATCTATTCTAAAAACCTAATGAACTCTTCAGAGTGTCGACATTGCGGGATAGAATTCTGGCAATAGGACTTTTGATATAGATCGCCCCTTTTTTGGTCATTTTTCATATAATGTACATATTACTTCTAGGTTTTTTCAATATAAAAACATCGAGCATGGTCTTTATTATTTCTCATGCTCGTAAAAATATTCGAATGTAATTGAGTATACTTTTATCACTTTTTTCAGACTCGTAATGGAAACACAATAAAGGAACCCCCCAGGAGTCCTCTTAAGCTCTTTTCAAACTCCCTAAACATGAAAATATAGCTGAGCAACCTTGTTCTTTTCATGCTCATAAAAGTATTTGTAAAAATGTCTAATGAGTGGTAAATAATTTATTTTTATGTCTCATTGGACTAATTTACGAAAAAGGACATTGTGGAATTTTCTTTAAGTGTTTTTCAGACTCTCTAAACATGAAAAAACCATATGTTTTCCTTCCTAGGGTTCGTTAAAAATGATACGAGGGAGACGTCCGAAGGATGGGATTATATTACAAGAATATGTTATTCTCCTCAAGCTTGTGTAAAAATAAAGAAGTACTTGCTAGAAATGGTGGGGGGAAATTTGGAAAGGAATGTATATCTGTATCTTTGTTAGTGGCAGTAACTTGCTCTTGAACATGACACCCCTCTTCATTATTGTATCTAGGTTGGTAAATCCATTTGTCTCTCATTTTATCATCCACAAGGCTATATATTGGGTCCTCCTTGATTCACTGCTGCCAATAAAATTTTCATGTCATTCATATGTTCAAGAGAAGTTCAACCCATATAATCCTTCTATCGAGTCAGCCATTTCTAGTCCTCAAACTTCACCATGTCGACCTTCCCCGAGATATTTACAAATCAATTTATACTTTGATCTACTTCAAATCTATTACATATTTCATGTCATTGATGGGGGATACATTAAAGCCCTCCTATGACCAGTCTTTTCCTATCGACTTCAACACATTATCTAGGAATTAGACTTAGAAATAATTTACTACCTTGGAACTTGCATGCCTCAATGGCAGGTTTCCTCATTTTTGACTGTGGGTTCACATCAATGGCCCCTGATTGGAAAATTCAATAGAGTGTTTGACTTCAGGTCATTAATTCGCATTTGATGGATTGTACTATAGTACCTTGGGGATCATTGACATCAATGGGGATTTCCCTCGCACTTATTAACGGTATTCATCAATGATCGATATTCAAGTGGTTTCTACCATGTTTGATTTCGACACCTATAATAACATGGATAGATTCGTACTTTAGGACGATTGAGATGAAGACCCTAGATATTGCCATATCGGTCCAGGTTGTGATGAATTATTCATAAGTCTGTACTGACACATAGATCCACCATGTATTTATCATGGCTATTTCCAAACTTGAGTTGTTATAGCATAGATCCATAGTGTATTTCTCATGGCTATGTTGAATCATGATGACATGGATCCATAGTGTATAATTAGTGGCCATGAATCACTTGAAACTTATGCTTAGGGTCACTTGTATTCTGAGTATGAGAATGCCTACCTCAGACACTGGTATGTTATTGTTTTGTAGATGCTTGTTTGTTGACAGGTCTCCAACCGATGCGCTCCTTTTTCTTGACACACATTCTACAAAGTATTTCAGTTGTAACATGTTCCAACTTCATACTTTGGGGGGAACTCTTTTACACATTATTTTGGTCACCCCTATGATCAAATGACTCTATGTGTATTTCTTACTCCTTTGTTCCTTGAAGCTACTGAAGAAATGAGACTTTCTGCATGAGAAATTGAATCATATTTCTTTTCTTAAAAACCCTATCAAAGGAGATCGTCACACCCTGCTAAATTATTGGGGTGTGATGATGCTTGATCATCACATTCTACACCAAAATGGGTTGCAACGTCATCGCAGGCTGTGTGTGCTTAGGGTGTGATGATGCTCAAACAAGGGAAAAAGGTGAAATTCTTGAAATTTCTAGAATGGAATCTTCTAGAATATTTAGTGGGATCATCCTAATATCCTCATCCATCCCTCGTTCACCCTATAAAAAGAGGGATCTCTCATGGAAAAGGCTAGACTGGCTTATGCATAAATAATTCTACTGAAGATTGTACTTGTGATATCTTTGCTCTATCTTTGCAATTCAAGTTGTGAATACTCTTCATCAAAAGCATTGGATAAAAGGTGTGTGTGTTGAAGAAAAGGGCAATTGAAAGGGACCTTGCAAGATCAAGTCATAGTTTGTATTCTCCACTTTCATCAATACAATGCAGTGATACATTTATTCCCTATAAAAGTGTCTCCATTTTTATTGTATAACTCATTGATCTTATGCATAGGCTTCATTGTAATATATGTCATTGTTATCTCTCTTTGTTTATTTGTGATTCTAAACAGGTTCAACATCCCACAAATCCAAATATGGAGCAAGGATGATACTAGCCAGGATCAAACAACGTTTAAATGGTATGTTATGTGTCCGTCTTTGAACTAGTTTACATTGCAATGAAATCTAAGCATAAGCTTGTATTGTTCTATGGTTTGTTCTAATTTCTTATTGAAGTTAGGGAGATCAGTTTGTTTCCACACTTACCGATTTGTCTGATAACAAATCACCTTTTGTAATAGAGACATAATCATAACCCAAGGTCACATAAAGGAAAGATAAAGCGCTTGGGGATTAACTCTATTTCATGTAGGAAACCCAAGAAGAACACCATTTCTATAATCAAAAGAGGCTAAGAAGATTCTTCACCATTGCAGCCAAAAGGATAAAGAATCTTGTATACTAGTATCATTTGTGAATCTGATTCTTAATATAGTTTCCTATTCAAAAGATATTGATGAAAAATCAAAGTCATCTGATTACTTAAAATTAATAAAAGAAGAAATTATTTTTTATTAATGAAAGGGTACAATGATTCATTTTCAAAAGACATGATGGTTCAAATTCACACTAGTTGGAATACTATATAAATGAGAAACAATGGTGAGAATAAAGTTTCTATGTGGTATACATCAGAAGATTAGAAGAAAGTGAAAATTCCAAGGAAGAAAGATGAATATAATTATGAAGTGAGGGTGGAAGGGAGGAGTAAGGAAGGATTAGTATCCTTTGATAATTAACGTGTAAAAATAGAGAGTTGGTGCTTCCTAGGGTTGGTTCCCTAAAATAAGGGATTTTATGCTTCCTAGGGTTGGTTCCCTACAACAAGGGAGTTGTTACTTCCTAGGGTTGGTGCCCTAAAGAAAGGAAGTTTTTGTTTCCTAGGCTTGGTTCCCTAAGTAAGGGGATTGTTGTCTCCTGGAGTTGGTGCTATAAATCAATATTCACATAAAACTTGTAATTTGCAATTTAAGTTTATATGTATTGATGTAATTTCTGAAGTTTCTTGTTGATAAATAAAGTTAATAATTAAATATTGTGAAAATTTATTAATATTGATTCACCCCACCCTCTTAGTATTAAATAATATTCCAACAATTGGTTTCAGAGTGTGCCTTCAGTACAGTCTTATAACTGGAAAGTAGATTCTTCACAATCCTATGGATTAGCAAGAAGGAATGTCTTCCACCAGAGCATCGTTTTCCAAAGGGAATGATTATGCACTTTGGAGTATGATCATGAAAGGCTATACAATTTCCCTGGGTTGCGATATCTAGAAATCTGTAGAAGATGGGTACGATGCACCTACTACGACTCCCATAGACAAATCCAGAAATAAGATTTGTAATGAAAATGCAAGAGAAGCCAATACCATCCTAGGAGGATTAGCCAGCCCTATATTTGTGAAATTAATGTATTGTAAGTCAGCAAAATAAATTTGGGACAAACTAAATGTCATATATGAAGGAGATAGAAAAGTAAAAAATACCAAACTACAAACCTATAGAAAACAATTTGAAAACATGAAAATGAAAGGAGAAGAGAACATAGCAGGATATATTCAAAGAGTATATGAAGTAGTCAACTCAATCAAAGCATTAGGAGAAGAACTTAAAGATAAATCCATTGTCTAAAATATCTTGAGAACTTTACCCATAAGTTATGATGCCAATATTTGTAGTCTTGAAGACAAGTCAAACCTTGATAATCTCACAATGGATGAACTACATAGGATCCTCACAATGTATGAGATGAGAACAGGGAAAGAAAGACCAACAAAAGGAGAAACTACTTTCAAATTATCTAAAGAAAAGAATAAACAAGAGAAAGTATCTAATGAATATTAGTCAGAGATATTTGATGAAGAAATAGCTAACTTCATGAAGATACTCAAGAAAGGAACTGGTAGATACAAATGAAATTTTCTTCTAATATGCTTTAACTATGGAAATATTGAAAAAAATTCTACCAAATGTCCCTATCCAAAACAAGAAGAAACTGATAATGAAAGAACTTTCAAAGAACAGAAGAAGAGACAAAAAAAGTACAAAAGGAATTTCTACAATAAGAAGAATACCTTTTACACTTAAGAGAACCGTAACTCATCTTAAGAAAGTGAAGAAGAAGAGAAATCTGAGCACTTATTTATGGGTATAGAAACCCAAAATAATCACACCAAAAATAACCTTCAGATTGAAGAAGAAAACTCTGAGGTTGAAGGAGAAGCAGAGTTGATCAGTGCCTTGGACGAACTCAGAAAATATAAAAGGAAGAATAAATCATTAAGAGAATAATTGTTAGAATATGAAGAAGAACAAAAATCAAGAGAAATAGAAGTGTTGAATACCATCAAAGAAATAGGGAAAGTCATCAATGATTTAAAGACTCAACTCCAGGAAGTAAAAAGAATTGAAGAAGTCATTTTGAAACAACTCAACGATAGGGAACAAGACTGTGAAAATCTAGAGGCCAAAATTGTCCTAATAAAAAGAGAAAATGAAAAACAAAAGAAGCAGTTAAAGTTTGGGAATAGTTCAAATATTTTGAATGATATTATTAACAGGAAGAGATCACCAAATGATAAAATAGGATTGGTGTATGATCAAAATTCAACCTTTACTGCACATAAAACTGATAAACAATCAATCAGTTATGCAGATGCTCTTATAAGTTCCTTAAAAAGAGAATACAACAAGATAAAGACGGCACCATTAAAGACTGGTTTTAATAAGCAAGAACCTCCTCCAAAAGGAAAATGAAATACAATGATCAACAGGACTCCTCCTAATAGATGTCAACATATCTTTCTTGGATATTTCTATTCATGCAACAACTTTGGACACAAAACAGTACATTGTAAAGCCTATAGAAACTAGAAACCAAGGAATATACAGAGATATAAGAACAACAAGAATGATGTAGAGAACATAAAATATAATTCATTCTCTCCTTTACAAGAGTACAATGTTGAATGCAACAAGTGAAACAACTRTGTCCATAWAGCMAGTGAATGTAGATTAYCAATKCAATCCTTGAAGAYRAGAACTCTAACAAATAGGATAAGAAGATATGGAAAGAAAAACATATAGAAGAAAAAGTAACAAAATATAAAGTGGCCATGTTTGCAAAAAMCAAAAAGTGACRRTGGTATATTGATARTGGATKTTRAAAACATATGATAGGATATGAAGGAAAATTTATCACTTTGACAAAGAAGGATAAAGGTAAAGTCACTTTTGGAGATAATGTATCTGCCAAAATACTAGGAAAAGGCATGGTTTCTTTGGAAAACAAAAAGAATAAAACAGAAAATGTGATGCTAGTAAAAAACTTAAAACCCAATCTACTCAATGTAAGACAAACCTATGATCATGGACATATACTCATTTTTTACTCCCAAAAATTTGAAATAAGAAAAGAAGGATCAGAAAAAATAGTTTTTATTGCACCAAGAACCTCAAGCAATGTGTATATCTTAGATATTGAGGAAGAAGAAGAATGACATATGATTCAAGTAGATGAAAGTTGGATATGGAACATAAGGATGGGACACTTAAGCTTTTATAACCTGATCAAAGATAGTAAAAAGGGAAATGTAAAAGACATGCCAAAACTCATCAATCCCTTAGGTCATATTTGCAAATATTGTCAATTAGGAAAGCATACGAGAGTCATATTCAAGACAAAATAACATTCTACATCAAAAACATTGGATACTGTGTAGGTTGATCTCTGTGGTCACCCTAAGACTAGAAGCATACAAGGGTAAAACTACTTCATGTTGATCATTTATGAGTACACGAGGATGACCTGGTATATTTTCTCAAAGAAAAATGTGAAGAATTTGAAAAATTTAAAGCATGCAATACTTATGTAGATAATGAAATAGATCTCAAAATAAAATGTTTAAGATCAAATAATGGAGGGGAATTTACCTCTAAGTAATTCAATAAGTTTTATGAATATTATGGAATCAAGAGACAATACTCACATCCAAGAACTACTCAACATAATGGAGGAGTTGTTGAGAGGAAAAATAGAACTATTCAAGAGATTGCAAGAACTATGTTGAACGAAGCCAAGATTCAAAACAAATTTTGAAGAGATGCAATATATACAAAAATTTTCATACTTAATTGAGAACAACTTAGAGATAACCATGAGAAAACACATTATGAATTGTGGTTCGGAAGACTAGCATCTGTGAAACATTTCAGAGTCTATGGAAGTAAGTATTACATCAAGAGGGATGAACATAATCTAGGGAAATTTGACTCTAGATCATATGAAGGTATATTTCTAGGATAATCACCTAAAAAAAAGGCATACAAGTGCTATAATCTAAGATTTCACAAAATAGTGGAAAGTGCAAATGTAAAAATAGATGATCTAAAATTGAGAAAAAATAAATCTCAAGAAAAATAAAAAAAATGATGAATGGAGAAGAACTAGTGATGATGAAGAATATGGTGAGTCACAAGATGAAGAAGATATTGGAGAACTAGAAGAGAATGAACCACAAACTTATGAAGAGAAGGATGAGGAAAAGAGTTCAAAAGAATCACCCTGAAAATCAAATTATAGGGGATAAAGAAGCAGGAGTAAAAACAATAAGGAAAATTAGATTTGATTCTAAAAAGGAAATGCTTTCAGTAATATAACCCAAACAATTTTCATAAGCCAGGAAGAGTGAAGATTGGATAAGAGCAATGAATGAGTAACTTGATCAAATTGAGAAAAATCATACATGGGAGCTTGTCCCTAGACCAAAAGACAAGAATGTGGTAGGAACCAAGTGGATATTCATAAATAAACTCAATGAAAATGGATAGATCATAAAGAACAAATCCATATTAATATGCAAAGGATATTTCCAAGTCGAAGGTATTGAATTTGAAGAGAAAATTTCCCCAGTAGCAAGACTAGAGGCCATCAAAATGTTCTTGGCATTTGCATGCTTCAGAAAATTCAAAATATATCAAATGGATGTCAAATCAACATTTCTGAAGGGAACATTAGAAGAAGAAGTTGATATTGAGAAACCCGAAGGATTCATACTAACAAAAAATTAGGACTATGTGTTAAAACTAAAGAAGACTCGGTGTGATCTTAAACAAGCCCCTAGAGCATCGTTCTAAAGACTAGATAAGTATCTACAAAAGCAAGGATATAAGAGAGGGACTACTAACAACAACCTATAAATCAAAATTGAGGATCAAGATATTATTATTGTGGTGGTATATGTAGATGATATCATATTTGGAAGTAATCTTTCTATACTAAGAAAAACTTTTGCTACATAAAGGTAGAAAGAGTTTGAAATGTATACACTGGGAGAACTCACTTTCTTCCTAGGTTTACAAGTCACTCAAACAGATAAAAGAATATGCATTTCCCAAACTAAATATATCAAATAAATGTTAAAGAAAATCAAAATGGAAGACAATAAATCCATGTCCACTCCCATGGTCACAGGATGCAACCAAGTTTAGATGATGATTCACCAAGAGTAGACCAAACCATGTACAGATAAATGGTTGGTAGTGTATTATATGCAACAAAAACAAGACCATTTATCTTGCAGGATGTAGGAGTAGTAGGTAGATTTCAATTTGCACCTAAAGAAACTCACATGAAGGAAGTAAAAAGGATATTCATATATCTTAAAGGAACACTGTAGTTTGTTTTATGATTTCCAAAAAAAAAAGGAGTTTACATTAACAACATATATTGATGCAGATTGGTTGGTAGTGTAGATGAGAAGAAAAGTACTAGTGGAGGAGAATTCTACCTGGGAAATGTATGGTATCATGGTTAAGTAAAAAGAATACATCTATATCACTATCTACAATAGAAGTAGTGTACATTGCTGCTACATATTGCTTCACATGAGTAATCTAGATGTACACGTGAAATATGATCATCCAATTACTATTAATTGTGACAACACTAGTTCAATAAATATCTATAAGAATCATGTTGTGCATTCTAAAACAAAGCATATCTATATTAAACACTATTTTCTGAGAGATAGGGTTTCTCAAAAGGTAGTCAAAGTGAAATATATTGATACCAAAGAGAAAATTGCAGACATATTCACAAAACCTCTACCAAAAAGTACCTTTGAAAATATTAGATAGAAATTTGGAGTAATTCACATATCTCATTAGAAAATACAAAATAAAAAAAGGAGCACATGGAAATGGGGAGAATCACCTCAGGAGGATAAAATAAATGTCCCTTATGTCATTGTTGTCAAAGGGGGGGAATACATAGTAAAACTCAGTTAAAATAAAGAGTTTTTACTTTTTTTTCCATCAATGCCAAAGGGGGAGAACGTTGGACATGGTGTGATGTTGTCATTGATGTCAACAAGGGTTAATATGTATTTATCATCCAGACAAGTATCTGCCATCTGGATATACTAGTTTTATGAATCTATGGTAGAGAACAAAGAAGCAATGTTGATCGTTGGATCAAAATGAAATCATAATCAGATGGCTCGAATCTCTTTTCGTGATTCCACTGAGAAACGAAAAATGGATAAGTATCATATTCTA
>JASDQU011176149.1:8634-23918 GCA_032191745.1 Picea mariana
TGTGGCTTTTCTGCTACCAACATCTGCTTCATCCACTGGATCACTGGTTCCTCAGTTGTAGTTTTTGCTTCTCTAGCCCTGTATGGGTATAAATCTGCCACATTGAATATCGAAGATATTCTGATGCCATCCAGCAACTCAATCTCATAAGCATTCTCTCCTAATTTCTTCAGGACTCTGCATGGCCCAATTTTCTTCATCTTTAACTTGTTGTATGTTCCTCTCGGGAACCTTTCCTTTCTCAGATGTGCCAGAACTAGATCACCAACTTCAAACTGAAGTTGTCTCCGATGTTGATCTTCTCTGCGCTTATATTCCTAATTTGAATCTTTCAGTCTCTGCTTCACCTTACCGTGAAGTTCCTTCATCGCCTCAGCGAATTCCTCTGCACTAGCACTGCTAGTAGAAGTCTGTTATGAATCCCGCAGTTCAGAAACTCCTCTCGGTTGCATCCCATATACAACCTGAAATGGACTTTTTCCTGTAATCCGGTTCACTTAATCGTTGTATGCGAACTCTGCCTGTGGCAATATATTGTCCCAACTACCGTGGTGCTCCGTCACCAAGGTCCTCAGCAAGTCCCCTAGACTTCTGTTCACCACCTCTATTTTCCCATCCGTCTGCAGATGATAAGATGAACTAAACGCCAAGTTAGTTCCTAGCTTCTTCCATAGCGTCCTCCAAAAATGACCTATGAATTTCATATCCCTGTCCGAGACTATGCTTCTCGGCAATCCATGAAGTCGCACAATTTCTTTGAAAAAAAAATTTGCGATGTGGGTCGCATCGCTGGTCTTATGGCATGGAATAAAATGTGCCATATTTGAAAAATTTTCTACCACCACAAAGATGGAATCAACACCTCTCTGCGTCCTCGGCAATCCCAATACAAAATCCATGTTGATCACCTCCCACGGCCTCTTTGGTATGGGCGATGGATGATAAAGCCCTGCATTCTGCTTTCTTCCCTTCGAATGTTGACAAATTCGACACCTGTCAACGAACCTTTTGACATCTGCTCACATGCCTAGCCAAAAATATGATTCGCTCAACTTTGTGAATTTTTTGTCGTGGCCAAAGTGCCCTGCCAATCCACTAGTGTGCTTTTCCTTTAGCAAATTCTCCCTCATGCAGAAATTTGGAATACACAGTTGATTTCCTCTAAACAACAATCCCTCCTGGATCATGTAGTCTATCCATGGTTTCCGATCTCTGAGAACTGGATTCTCAGTTGCTTCATACACTTCTCCAAAATATGCATCTCCCGCATACATGTCCCTAAGATTTTCAAAACCCAAAGTTTTGACTCGGAACTCCTGCAGCAACAAACATTTCCTGCTCAAAGCATCAGCCACTTTGTTAGTAGTTCCTGAAATGTTTTTGATAACAAACGTGAAATTTTGCATATACTCTACCCATTTTGCATGCTTCTAATTCAACTTATCCCGTTGACTCACAAACTGCAATTCATGATTATTACTGTACAAGATAAATTCCTTCGGAATCAAATAATGCCTCCACTTCTTCAATGCATGTATAATGGCATAAAACTCTTTATCGTACGTGGAGTATTTCAGCTTTGCTTCATCCAGCTTCTCACTGAAATATGCAACTGGCATGTCTTCCTGACTCAAGGTCGCTCCTATGGCATATTCACTTGCATCACACTTCACTTGAAATGTCTTCTTGAAGTCTGGAAACACCAACACTGGTCGTTCCATTATCTTCTGCTTCAATAGATTGAAGCTCTTCTCAGCCTCGACTGTCCAATGAAAAGACTTATGTCGTTTCTTTACTGTGTCCATCATTGTTGCGCTAATTCCACTGAAATTCCTAATGAAATTTCGGTAGAAACTAGCTAAACCATGGAAACTTCTCACCTCGAAAAAATTTCTTGGTGATGGCCGATTATTAATCACTTCCACCTTACTCGGATCCATTTTCAACTCATTTGCTGAAATAACAAAACCCAAGTAAATGAGCTCTGTCTTCATAAATGAGGACTTCTTCATATTGATCAACAACTTCTCCTGCTGTAGCTTCCTCATCACAATGGCCAAATGTTTCAAGTGTTCATCCCTTGTCTTACTAAAGATCAGTATATCATCCATATATACAACCACAAATTTTTCGATGAATTCCCTCAAGACTTAATTCATCAGTCTCATGAATGTGCTCGGCATGTTTTTCAAACCAAATGGCATGACCAACCATTCGTACAAACCTTCATTTGTCTTGAATGTTGTCTTCCATTCATCACCTTCCCTCATGCGAATCTGGTGATATCCGCTCTTCAGATCTATCTTTGAAAAATAATTTGCCCCACTCAGGAAATCCATCAAATCATCCATTCTTGGCAGTGGAAACCTGTACCTGATGGTAATTTTGTTGATCGCTCTTGAATCGATGCACATTCTCCAACCTCCATCCTTCTTCGGACTAAGCACTGTCAGAATAGCGCATGGACTCAGGCTTTCCCTGACCAATCCTTTTTCCAATAACTCTTGGACCTGCTTCTTAACCTCCTCATTTTCCTGCGGCGTTAACCTGTATGCAACTTCATTCGAAAAACTGGCTCCTGGTATGAGGTCGATGTGATGACTCACACTCCTCATCGGTGGCAACGAACAAGGTAATTCGTCCACGATGATGTCAGTGAAATCTCCCAGCAGTTCCTAAATCTCATCTGGTAAATCATCCACTCTTGTGCTAGTCAAAACTATCCTTGGTTTCCTGACCACAAAGAATTGTGGATCTTCTTTCTTCTCCATCTCTGTAAGAATCTCCTTCCCACTCATGAGAAGTATTGTGTTGCTTACTTCCAGCTTCATTTCCTTATCCTTTATTGGAAGCAACCTGTGTGTCCTCCCATCCTTCTCCAAAGTATATGTGTTCATCCTCCCATCATGAACCACATTTCTGTCATATTTCCATGGTCTACCCAGCAATAAATGACATACATCCATGGGAATGACATCACACAATACCTTGTCATTATACCCACCTATCTTGAATTCAACTAAACATTGTTTAGTGACACTCACCCAATGACCCTTCTGTAACCATGAAACTTTGTATGGTCTTGGATGATCAGTTGTCTCCAGCTCCAACTTCTCTACCATCTCGGTCGAAATGAGATTATCTGTGCTTCCACTGTCAACAATAACCTTGCATTTCCAGTCCTTGGTCTTCCAAGTTGTTCTAAACAGTCTGGTCCTCTGAGCTGAGTCCTCCACCTCCTTCCCAGGTGTTAAGAGAACTTTTTGCATCATCAGCGACCTTCCACCTTATGTGTCTTCATTCTCAACATCATGCCTCTACGCTTCAGCGATGTGAGCCTCTCCTCAATTCTTTTTCCTGTCTGGACAATCAACTTATTTATGTCCATCCTTTCCACACGTGATGATTCCACCTCGGCCTCTTCCCCTACCTCTGGTACGAGGAAAAGTGTTTGCATCAGCATAATCTCCTCCCTGCTCATTATGTTGTCCTCTCTGCTCAGCATATTGTTGTCCTCTCCATGAGGTTCCACCTCTCTCAACTTTACCCTGAGGTTTCTTCCACTCCTTCTTGGGTTTCTGATATTTCTCCTGGGCAACTGCCTTGCCTCTGGGATGACTTCTGCCTCACCCTCACTGACCTTGTTTACGGCTCAGCTTCTCCTCGGCTTTCAGAGCCATCTGGTAAGCATCCTCCACCGTTCTAATGGTTGTCATGCTTAATTCATCCTGAATGTCGTATCTCAGACCATTCAGGTATCTGGCTACCTTCTCATCATCGCTCTCCCGATGACCTGCTCTGATGTTCATTCAATAGAATTCCTCAGTGTATTCTTTCACTGTCATCAGTTTCTATCTCAGGTTCTGCATTCTCATGAATAGATTTCTTTGGTAGTCTCTTGGGATGAATTTTTCTTTCATCTTTGCAATCATTCGATCCCAGCTTTTGATCTTTTGCTTACCTTTGGAACGTCTATCTGCTTGTAGCTCGTCCCACCACAATGTTGCGTGTCCCTTCAACTTTGTGACAGCATGCCTAACCTTTTTATCCTCTTCGATATCCTCATAATCGAAGTAGGTATCAAGAGCCCTGATCCAATCCAACAGCTCTTCTGCATCCAGACTTCCTTCGTAAGATGGAATGTCCATTTTCGTCTTTGAACTCATCCGGGCGATATCTTTAATTAATTGCTCATTGGCTGCATCTTCAGCTGGAGCTTCTCCTTATGGTTCAGCCTCAGCTTCACCTTCGGAGTTGCTCAGATCTCCTGCATTGGTTGTGCATCTCTGTGCTACCTCCATATCTTCCAATCTCGCTTGAAGATCACGTATATGCCTTTCCATCTTTGGATTCCCTGTCGTCCTACCTCTTCTTCTCACCTCCCTGTCTTCTAGGTTGGGTGATTGTCTCTTTCTTCTAGGAAGCATGGTGAATTCTCTCTCTATGCTATAGAAAACAAAGAGTCAATCCCACTCTGATACCACTCTGACGCCAACCGCACTCCTCGAGCACGATCGCTCCCTCAGGACCTTCTTCTTCTCGGCCCGAAGAACATCAATGGTTCTTCTGATCCCTTATCGGGAATATTTCTTACCCACATCTCCTCTTTGCTCAATCCTCCTTTTCTGCACTCGGAGGATCGAAACTTCGCGGCTTTGCGAGTTCACTATTGGATTCTAGGCTCTTGAATCCCCGAGACCCGATGTGTCAGTCAGCGCTGACTTTCACATGCCTTGCCGGAACTTTGGCCTTATCGTGATCTTGCCACTCGTGGCCCCAAGTGCTCGGTTTTCCAAATCCTGACACACGAGACATCAAAAGGCCGAGACTCACGGTCTCGCTCCCTCGCGACTTCGCCACTCACGAGGTCAAATGACTCCTACCTTGACTCCCGAGGCCTGGGATGCCAAACCTCTGATACAACTTTATCGTGTGTTCGCGACATCGCGCCCTCGCTCCTTCACTACTTGCGACCTTCAACACTGATTTCTCCGCTTTCCGAATCCCGATGTGACAAGACTCTGATATTCTCCTGTCACGCTTTCGCTATCTCACGCCTCGCGACTTGAACCTTCCAATATATAGACCTTTGGCTTGCGAGTCCCGAGCTCGCGAGATCTCCGATCTCCGCCACCTGCCTTGCACTCACTCTTGTGGCCCATGCGACTTTCATCACAGTTGGGATGTCGCACCTCGCGACTTCGCGACTCCCGTTACCAACTCTTCGATACTTTTATTACGAGATCCCGATAGGCGATCTCACAAATATTTCAACGACCCTCGCCGTATTTTATCAATGCTCTGCCCTTCCTGATCTTTCCACCCTTTGGGATACCTGCAATATCTTCCTCCCAACTCTGTCAGATCCCATGGTCCTCGAATTCTCGCGATTTCTCCTCAGAGAATTTCAACTATCCGTTCCTCCCCTAATAATTCTGCGAAATGAAACAAGAGCGTCTTCCACAAAGACCTGTCCACCTGTACGCAAGTTTCAGCACTTGCTCGAATGCTTCAAGCACAACTTCTCTTGTGCAATCCTCTGACGAATTCGAAGGCCTACTCCTCCTGAGCTTATTCTCAACTTCTCAAGTCCTTTTGGGAACTTCTTGCGCGCACTCCTTGCGGAAAATCTTCAACAACATCTAAGTGTTGAAGTCTTTCAACCCTGTGCACTCCTGCAGCAGCAGTCTTCAATTCTTTGCTCAGAATTGCAACTCTGAGACTTCACTTGGCCTGCGCACTCCTTGCATGGCACTGTGCCTATCTGCACCTTTGAGGAAATGAGAACAAAGCTATCTCTAAGTGAACCCTTCTTTCAACGCACTCCTTGCAAACAATTCGACTGCACCCCTTGCAAGAATCCCCTGGCTTACTTAGAGAAACAATTGAAACTCATTCACTCACCCTCTCAGACTTCAATTTAATCATGAAATCACATACATAGCATATAAAAGCGAATGTATGACAGGATGAAAATATTCAAAAGCATAATAACATCAACACAGAGAATAGACACATAACCATGGATTTGAATCAAAGCTTTCTTCTATTAATTCAATATTTGTACATGGATGTTCTCTACATAGTTATCTACTTTCTCTTCTTGATCTCCTACTCAATATGTTACAATGATACAATGAGGGTTTCTATATCCCGTTTTCCCTCTCGAAATCTAAACTATGAAATCTACAATTAAATTCCTATCTACCAGCATTAACTATATTAAATGCCTCATCTACCTAAGGACGAGACCTATCCTCTCAAAGTCCATTACAATATACAAGTGCGTCGTCTCTTAAATGAACCATTTAAGATCATGCAACAATTTCCAAGTATTTTCAAAATGTGCGCTGGCTTATCCAGCTGTCTTCCGCTCGATGTGCTGACTCGCTTGATGTGTTGGTGATGCTCCTGCATCATGCTGCTTTCCTGAGAACTTCTGACATTTGATGCAAGCTCTGATTTCTTTGCAGACATCTGGGAATAAAGTGGGCCAGTAATACCCAGCTCGGAGGATCTTATGGGTTGTGGTCTTCCAGAAATGATGACCCCCACAAAGACCACTGTGGAAATCAAACGTAACTTTCTAGGCTTCTTGTGGGTCCAAGCACCTTAAAAATACCCCTAAAGGGTCCTTCCAATACAAAGTTTGGTCAATGAGGCAATATCTGACTGCCTTGAGCTTCAGAGCTCTTTCCTTTCCTTTTTCCATCCCATCGAGAGGTCTCAATTCTTGCATAAAATACAATATATCTTTGTACCAGAGGAATGCTGCTAATGATAAGTCACTTTGAGAATCCTTACTGGATGATTCGGCTTGCTCATTGATGTAGTTAATCCCTAAGGTTTTGCAATTGGATTCGGCCAGTAACTTAGCTAAACCCTGCCCCTTTATCAACTTGGTGGGCTTGATCTCCAAATCAAACTCTAGGATCTTGGCGATCCACTTTCCTCTTCTCCTGTCCATGTCGGGCTGTATAAGAATGTCCTTCACAGAGGCCGAAGGAACATATGCAATGATCTTTGAGTGCAAGACATAGACTCTGAAAGCTTTGAGATCTTTCACCAGGGCATAGGCCTACTTTTCCATGGCCTCGTACCGGAGTTCTGCATCTCTTAATGCCTTGTTGTAGAAGGCAATAGGTTGCTCTCATCCTTGCTCATTTTTCAGCAACAAGACTGTTGCTACTGTATCACAAGAAGCAAAAGAAAAAATCAGGAAATCTTTAGAATAATCAAGACTGATCAGCACAAGCACCTCAGTCAATGCCTTATTTATTTGAATAAAATATTCCTTGGGTTCAACAGTCCACTTTACTTCATTTCCCTTCCTAAGCATGGATGTGATGTGTTTCACCAGCTCGGCAAAATTTGAGACGAATCTCCTCAAAAAATTTATCTTCCCCAAAAATGCTTGAACCTCTTTTTTAGATCTAGGAAGTGACAGGGTCTGAATTGCTTCCACCCTTCTAGGGTCAATCCTTACTCCCTCTGTTGATACTGTATGGCCTAGCAGCTTCCCCTCCTTTATAGAAAACAAGGATTTCTTGGGGTTTAAGGATAAGCCATACCTCCGACACTTCATGAATACCTTTCTCAAGCGGCAACAGTGCTCCTTGTCTGTCTTGGAGAAGACTGTGATATCATCCAGATAGATTACCACAAACTGATCCTTGTCCCCTATGAACGCTATATCCATAGCTCGCTGAAACATTTCTCCAGCATTCATCAATCCGAAAGGCATTTTGGCATACATGAATGTACCCCAAGGAGTGGTGAAAGCTGTCTTTTCTCTATCCCCAGGCATGACTGATATCTGGTTGTAACCAGAGAAACCATCAATCATGGATATCCTAGATGCACCATTGACCTTCTGCAATATGTGTTCCATGTTGGGCAGGGGATAATTGTCTTTCTTTGAGCTTCTATTCAAATTCCTAAAATCAACACAGAGTCTGATTTCCCCACTTTTCTTTCTTACTGGAATCAGATTGGCCACCCACTCAGAATACCTCAATGGGACAATGATTCAGGCATCTAACAATTTATTCACTTCTTTCTCCATGACAGGTAGCAACATGGGATTTATCTGCCTCAGCTTCTGCCTGAATGGTTTAGCTCCTTCTTTCAGTGGGATCTTGTGCTCAATGACAGATGTGTCATAAGTCTTAAGGTCTTTGTAGGTCCATGCAAACACATAAGAAAACTCTCTCAGCAACTCGGTATACTCAATCCTCTGCTCCTTGGTCAAACTCATTGATAGCTTGACAAACTTAGGATCTTCTGGTGTGCCAATGTTGCACTCGGCTGTGTCAGCATCATCACCCAAAACTCTTCCCTTTATTGCCACATCATTCCCATCGAACAATCTCTCCAATGGGACTAGTCCCCTTAGGATGTGATTGCCAGGAAATTGAATAATGTCGTGATTTGTTATTTTACTCAGCAACTCACCCCCATCAAACCCTTCCTCAGAGACGAAATCTTGGTCGATATGCATCTCTGAAAATTCTTTGATAGTCTCCAAGAATCTCTTGATCTTGAGATCGTCCTCAAACACCTTCCAATGCTTAACATTGTCAGGTATGGAGGGCCTGTATTTTACTTCTACATCATACCTAAGTTTGGGCGGCAAGGGTACTTTGAAAAGGCTTGCAGATGTAGCCAAAGAATTTGCCACTGTGTTTTCATCTCTCGGGATGAAAGAAATGTTAAATGCTAAGAAGAAACTATCAATTAGATCCCATACCTCATTCTTGTAACTCCTGAGTCGAGGATGCTTGGCCTGATAAGCGCTTCTGATCTGCTAGACTACCAACTCTGTATCTCCGAACGTTGCTACCTCCTGAATTCCCATTTCCCTTGTGGCTCTTAATCCTAGTATAAGAGCTTCATACTCTGCCACATTGTTAGTGGTTTTGAACTCCAGCTTATATGATAGGGAGAAGGTCTCCTGAGCAGGTGACACAAAAAACACCCCAGCACCAGCGCCTTCTCGAGAACAGGCTCCATCAAAAAACATTTTCTAAATTGGGGTGACGAAGGAAGGAAATTTATGGGAAGCAATGGGCTACTTTATGAGTTTCAGAGGAGGCCCAGGGGCATGGGTAAGTTGTAGTAGACTGGAGCCTAAATCAATGTCCAAGGAAAAGGTGGGATGATTGGTTGGGTTGGCTTCATCACTGATTATGTAGGCTAGTTGGGCTTCCCTGTATAGTCTTCTATGCTCTCCTCCGAACACTAGGATAGTAGCATATATGAGGTCCATCTGCAGGGTTCCCCCTAGTCTTTTAATCCAAGATCTTTACAATAGCATACCGAACTTGGGGGGGACATCAGCTACTACGATATCCATGACCACACTTTTCATGGGCAGTTGAAACAGGGTCACAACCAGGTCTTTAATAACTCCAAGACACTGAACTCTCCTGGAGTCGAAAGAATAGAGATAATGATATGCTTGGGTGACTTCTAATCCCAATTCTTCCATGACAGTTTTAGGCATGAGATTGTGAGAAGCCCCTGAATCCATCAAGCAATTGTGCAGCACTTTATCATGTATGTTCAGGGAGGTGTAGAAGGGAGGGGATGAATCATCTTTGTCTTCTACCATGGGACCTAGGATAACTGCGGGCCTTTCATCTTGGAGGTTTATGGAGTCTGCGGGAGGGGATGTGGCTTCAGACTGCAAAAGATCAGAGAAGCATTTTTTAAATTCATCATGTTTGATTAGCTCGGTGAGGGGTACAGGGATTCTGATCTTTTGAATCTCATGCTCTAAATTAAAAGAAGATGTAATCTTTGGAATTTCTCTTATTTCGGGGACATGATTGTGGACAATGGGAGAAAGGGGTGGATCCTTCTTACCTTTGTGACCATCTACTACTTCTTTAGTAGGCTTCTCTGTTCTAGTGGACTACTCAAGAATATCAGGTGTTATTGTCTTCTTATCGGACCTCAGGTTGTACCTGCCTCGGCCACCAGTAGCCTTGTCTCCCTTGCTCAGTTCGTTTAGCTGACTGTCCATGAGAGACTCCTCATATGCTGATTGAGTGAGATGAGGAAAGGGAGGAGTGTCTTCTAAGAAGTGGATTTCGAGATCAAGCTTGTCTGTTTCTCTTTCTTCCTCATCGGCCACAAAATTGTTTTGAAAAGGGGCCTGAATTTTTTGGTCATCTCTGTCTCTTTGCATCATCGGGGAAGCAATATTGTTTGGACTCCGAAAACCTCCTTTGTTTTCGGTGCTCTAAGGGCCCTTGTATGCTTTCCTCCTCTCTACCTTCATTCTTTCTATCTCTGTAGATAGATACTTCACCATCTTGGTTAGTTCATCTACTTGAAGGTGGGGCACCGATGAGCCAGAAGTCGAGACTTCGTATTTTCCCTTTCTTCTGCCCGTGTCAGCCTCGTTCCTCAATATATCGGCTACTAATACATTGGATTCCACTTCTATGGCTACGTCTTGCATTTGGGATAAGGATGTGGCTCTTCTTTCTCTCAATAAAATACAGAAATCGGGGCCGAACGCACTAGCATAGGACATCTTGGTCGAGGCTTCTGATGGTTTTATTTCATCAGGAATCTTATTGTACATTTTATTGAATCTTTTGGAGAATTCAGAGACAGAATCTCCTTCCATCTTCTTCAAAGACCCGAACTTAGTCATATAATACATGAAATCCTTCTTATCTCCCCACTGCCTCAGGAAAGCATTATCCAGGGCTTCGATTCTGGTGATAGATCCGAGAGCTAATCCTCTGAACCATTTCCTTACCTCACCATCCAGGCTCTGGAAAAAAACCCTCATACAGACATCTTCATTTCCAATGTTCAGGTTGTCTGCATAACTGTAAAAAGTAGCCAGGTGTTCCTCCGCAGTTATGTCCCCTTCCCCGGTGAACTTGGGCATATATTTCAAGTAATCCCCGGCAGGGAAAGGATTCGTGGGCTGAGATAATACCAAGGGAAAATACCTAGAAGAAACTATGGAATCCATTCTATTCGAAGGGGGATTAACACCAGCCATAGGAATATTAAGAGGAGGAGAGATTGTAGGAGAAGGAGTTCGCGAAGGGACTGCTGAGAATGAGCCTCTAATTGAAGTGGGGAACAAGATGGGATTTAAGGAGAAGGCTGATGAGCTCAAGTTAGCGGGTGCTCCTCCTTGTACAGGAGTGGTAAAATCCTCTGCAGTCATAGATCTTTGTTGATAAACAACTTCAAAGGAGAGGGGAGTGACAAGGGTTTCCCCTTCTAGTCCCAGACCAGGAGGGAAAAACTCAGCAGGAACACTCCCAAAATTTAGGAAATGGGAAACCTCTAAAGGAGGCCTATCAATAAACTGAGGAGGAGAAAAAGGAGTTCTCATAGAAGGGGAGGGAGTATTACCTATTTCAGCGATGGGAACCTCTTTTGCAGAGCTCTTTCCCTTTCTACGCACCGCTTCTAAATCAACTTCAAGTGTAGCTAGAGGCAGCTGTGGATGAGACCGCGTGTGTCTGCCTCTAAAAGCCACAATTAAAATAGCGGGTTCACTCCAGTGGATTCGTCACGATGGAGTCACCAGGTGCACAGTAGCAATCTCAATAGTTCTGATGTCTGATGCACCTTCAGAATTAGCTAATCATTGTCATTTAATCCCGAGGAAAATATTCAACTTCATCCCCAGAAACGGCGCCAGAAATGTTAGTGTCGGAAGTCACTCCTGGATTGCTTGCAGGAGCAGAGCCCGACACCCATCAGTTTAATGTCACAATTTGTTTATAAAGGGTGATCAAATGGAGATAAAGACTCGCGGAGATATCATTCTAACTCAGGGACTGGGTCTGGTATGTAAAGAACCAAGGAGGTCTGAAATCCTAACTTTAGCCAGTAGGTTGATTAAAAGATGAGCAGGTGGAAGGCTTAGGAGAAAATGAACAAACAGCTCTGGGTAACAGGCTTGCAGTGATTTGTAGGGGAAAAACTTTGAACACAGGATCCTCCTAGTTCAGGGATTCAAGAAACTGAATAGAAGACTCAACTGGATCCTCCAATTCCAAGTCATTCAGTGTTAAAGAAATCACAGGAACCGGCTAGAGGCTCCGTAACCATTACAGTGATCCATTACAACATCATCCTATGATAGCTACAGCTCAACTGGATCCTCCAATTTCGAGCTGCTCTAACACAGTGTAAACAAAGATATGAAAGAAACTGGCATTCATAAGGCAAGAAGTCTCAAAAGTTCATACATAACCAGAGCAACAATGCTTCATTAAAACTTTACAACCGGGAGCTCAGCTCAACCATCGATATATTACAAATTACAAAGACTGAGTTTATATACTCAGAGGAAAATTGCCTAACAGAGGTGTTCTCGTCGCCCAAGGTTCTGTGTCCCTTTAGCCAAATTCGGATGGGATTTCTCTATCAGACGCCACCTTAACTATTCATGGCTCCTGCAGGAAGAGTAGTTGAGCCAGTAAATGTTGTTTTAGCATGTGCAGACCTCCTCTGGCTAGTCGAGAAATCGGCATGGCTTTTCTGCAAGAAAAGGTACGCAGGACCCTCTTGAGCGGACTGCTTACCGGTCCCTCCATATTTCACAATTAATGAACAAAAATAGGTTTCAACCACCCCTTATTTCTTTCATTTACTCCAATCGAAGACCAGGATTGAGGTCGGGTCCGATGGCAACTGGAGGTCGCGACAATTCCTCCTGCGAATCATGTATGGCGTCTTCGGCCCTTTCTGAACAGCTTTTCTTCACAAGTGACTGTGGGCTGTGACCGCGCGCTTATCCCCAGCGTGCTTTTGACGTTCGCGAACGGAAGGAGTTAATCTTCGCTTCTTGAAATCGCGATGAGTGAACCGCCGAGACGAATTTAATCTGGCACCACGCTCCCTTTAGAACTGACAGTCCCAACTTCACCCGACCATACAGTGGGCCCAGGCTCTGGGTGCCTTCGGCACTTCACAACTTGCGGCGGGGAGGAGCTAGTCCTTCTTCTTTAAAGTTACAATGGGCGAAAAAGGCGAGGAGCCCCAATCGCGCGACAGGTGTTTTCTTCAGATGGACGACTGAGATCTTCTCGAAAATACTATGGACCCAGGTTCTTGTGACCTCGCAACCTCGCCGGTTGACCCATCGAGATTTCACCCTCCTACCTCGTGAGTCCCCGAGATGCGAGAGCTCAACGGAATGCTGACTTTATCTCCAGTGAACATGAGTCCACCTGTCGACCACGTGGTCCCACCTTATGCTCCGCCACACGTTCACACGAACCTCGGCACTTCGCAACTCGTGAATCCTAATGCCAAAACCTTGGGACTTCTCACAGTGAGATCCCAAGGGCTTCTGCCACATGTATTCCACTTCGCCGCTTTGTTGTGGCCACCTATCCTCCAATGGTCGAAATCTCACAACCTCGCAAACTCACGATCCTTACGGCCAATTCCTTGGGTATTTTCTTACGAGACTCTGATGCAAGATCCCACGTGCGGATCCAACGGTTGTCCTCTTCTCACTCCTCGCGCCTTCACGACTTGGAGTACCAAATGTTTGGGCCTTCACCTTGCAAACTTCCGATTTCGCGAGATCCCTCGATCTCAAATGATGCCGGCGAAACTTTTCCCGCTTGCTTGACCCGCTACTTGGAAAAGCAAATATTTTCCTACGCTACGCTTGATCATTTCGTGCAATTTGCAGACCCGAATGCTCTCGAGCCCATGACAAGAAATATTGCTAACACACATCATCCCTAGTGACATCAGTAGGCCATGTCACTCTTGGACTTCGAGCTTCATGAGGTTTCACCTTAGCATACCTTGTTTCTCCTAAACGTCGAAATCCCAAACAAGTCAATATTCTGACACATGTCCCTTGCGACGAATGTTCCTGATCAAATACAAACTTCAAGACTTCAGGAGTTTGTGCTCTATTCACACCTTGTTTCTCTCGAATGTCATATTCCCAAATAAGCTAACTTGCCAACACGTGTTCTTTGCTTGGATCAATGGACATGAAATACACAAAGTTCTCTATGTCTTCTCTACACGTGACTGTGAGTTTTGACCTCGGCTTAACCTTTGGGTGCTTATCTCACTTTGAAATATTGACAGTCATGTTTTAATGAACCGTGAATATCAACGACCAGAAGTAATTGTGGGAACTCAACTTGCTCACGCTTTAATTTCCTTCCTGATCTTCACAATGTGAAGATGCTCGTCCGTAGTGGGATCGATATCCACCGTTGATCTATTGAATGAGAAAGATCAACAATCCTGAGGGATTGGGGGGTCTCAATTGACTCTCTATTTAATATCCTTCCTGATCTCCACAATCGCTCCCCACTGTCGATCTCCCCTCAATGAGATTTGACGGCTCAACTTCAAAACTTGCGGTTCCAAACCCCCGGTTACTGCAATCTCTTTTCTTTGCTATCTTTCTTGAACTGTTATACCTCCTAAGCTTCCAAACATGGCCACGGTGTTCTCTTAGCACTCTAGAATTCTCTGAATTCAAATTTTGACCTTATCAACAACAATTTTCTCTGAGATTTTGATTCCATAACCACTTATATGGCTTACTTTAGGCTGAGTGTCGAAAACTGGGCTCTGAACTTCAATTTGTACATTTCGACAACAATTTTTTTTCTAAAACTTTTTCTTCATCTTCCACTAACATGGCCCATCCAGGATCAGTGTTAAAACCATGTCTCTAATACCAATTTGTAACTTCCCCAACCACCAATAGGAGCAGGCAATGTCACGTAAAATTTCACTGTAATACCATTTTTTTGTGGTTGCCCCGGCCACCCAGGTCGGGCCATGTAATGCCACCAATAGACTGCTAAGCTCTGATAGAAGGTTAATTTTTCATCCCAGAGTACATATATATTACATGCATTTCTAATGAAATAAAAGGCAATAAAATATACTACTACTATACTAACTCATGAGAAATTTACTGTAAATGTTACAAGCAATGAAAGCGCATCGTAACATTGCAAGAATCACAGACATACATAACAGACATCATCAAACATAGAATTGATACTTATCTTTGGATTTTGAAGACCACTGACTGTGTGCAGACCTTCCACGAACCTCCCAGCCTTAGACCACATTTCCCATCACTCTCAAGAGTGGATCACCCCCAAGATGGAACTTAACTCCACCCAGGCAAAAGATTTCCTAGGCTTGGAAAGGCTAACATGAATGTCACACAGTTCAACAGGAAGGATTCTCTTAGGAGCCACTTACACCCACTACTCACAGACTCTCATTCCCCACATGCATGT
>JASDQU011176150.1:9242-22390 GCA_032191745.1 Picea mariana
TTTTTTTTTTAATTTATAAATGTTAAAACAATTTTATATTAACCAATATTGTTTATTATTAAGTTTTTCTTTTCAAAAAAAATCTTTATTATTAAGTTTCTCTTTTCAAAAAAATCTTTCCTTTTATTTTTTTCTCTTAAATTTTTTTATTTTAATATTTTTTTTTAATTTATAAAATTTCTCAACCTTTAAATTTATAATATTTTCAACTCTTTATATTTATAATAATACTAATTAGTTATTTATTAAATAATATTTCTCCGTGGTTTTGAACGGAAATAATATTTCTCAGCGGTTTTGAATGGGAATACTACTTCTCTGCGATTTTGAAATTATATCTCTGTGGTTTTGAACGAGAATAATACTTCTCTATTTGTTTATCTTTGTAGTTTCTATGGACTTCTCTGCGGTTTTCAGAAATTATTTTTGGCTTCTTCTGTTGGAGTTACTTCACACGCACCTAGGATTTATTTTTCCTAAGGTTATTCCTTGTTTATTAGTCATAATTAGTCATTATCCAGTCTCCTATATTTTAGGGGAGAATATTCCACCTAGAGAATATTCTCTTTTAGTTGACTCTTCAGTTTGACTAATTGAGTTGAGTTTAGATGTTGCATTGGTTTTGTCACCATGCAGCATTGTTATCATCACCAACTCACTACTCTTTGTTCAGTTAGTTAACTGTAGACTAGTGTTTGCACCCAATTCGTCACTTGATGAGCAAATTAAGAGTGCTTACATGCCCAGTTGGGCTCTGCTAGGCATGACAGCTGTGAAAGGAAAGGTTAGAAAGAGAAACAAAAAAGTTATGAACAAAAATCAAACTAAAACAAATTAAAACTATGAGCATATGAAGAAAATGAAAAATAAAAACAAATGAACCAATATCACCAATGTATAAGCTGGTCTATAGATGAAATCCAAAGGCACAATGAAGAAAGGGGACTTGGGTCCCTTCTTTCTCCAATGGAAGGCTCTTGAGGCCCTCAAAGCTTGCTCTCCTTACAATGAAAAGATGAAAATGTGGGTGAAAGAACTCCAAGCTTATTCACTCAAAAGAGGGGTGAATAGCTCTATGAAATGCAGCTTGTGATGTTTATTGCCAAAGAATGGTCCTTAGCAATCTCAGTAGCATAACAATACAAAGAATTCCTTGAGAAAGTGATGGTTATTCATGGCCTTTTATAGCCTAGCATGGGGTATTTATGTAACCTCTTTGGAGTGTGAAAAGGGGCACTTTAGGGCTCAATTAGGTCTTTGACCAGCCCACCATGCGGATTGAGCTCGGATTTGGTGTCAAATCGACTTGGGAGCTGATCCATTAGTGGTTGGGAGGCCGACCAATTTCAATAAATGCGTCGTTTAGCAGGTGCGCGGATTTTTTGCCCAACAACTGCACATCGTGCGCGCATGCGCGCATTGTACGTTGTTGTTACGTGCATATGCGCGCGCACCCTGGTTCTCTAAAGCGCCCTTCAATTTTGGTCATTTTGTATAGTTTTTTGACCCTTTTTCCATGCTGTGGAATTAATATTGTGCCATGAATAACTTATTTCCTGTTTTGACGATGCGGAGTTCTTGTCGCCATGTGCGGACAAAATTTCAGTGATAACAGATGCCCCCTGATGGATGAGGTTAGGAGCACACGTATGGCCGAAATCCATCAATGTTTCTTTTACTGAGAATGGTGTTGTAAGGGAGAGCAAGAGTGGGACCGTGTAGAGCAATCCTTTGGAGAAAAAAGGAACCGATAGAACCCGACCTTCCACAAGGTGCGTAACAATATACAACTGTGTACAAACGAGGCGGGCATGCCCCATGCTCGTATGATGTAACTCTGAAAAAAGATGACGGAAACGTTGGTGCAGACAACTGCAGCGCCCTCGGGGGAGGAATGATAAAGGCAGAAGACAATTCTGTAAAGGAACATACTCTGAACAATAGGCAATGATCGCAGGAACAAGCAGCGACGATGATGTGGGCAGTGATGGCCCAACCAATTTCAGAGATCTTCGGCAACTGATAAGAAAAAACTGCAATAGTCGCAAAGTAAGACCCACCGCAACATGAGAAAGTGTTGGCGTCGAATGTTATGGAGGTCAACGACATCAGGGAGCAATGGTGGTTCTCCCTGTGCCGTCCGAGATCTCTCATTGAATGGAAAAGGAGAATCAAGATACTATTGCCCTTCTGGAAAATAGTGCTGATGTCAACAAAAGGGGGACGCGACTCCCAGAAGCAAAGGACTTCACCTAATCTACTGTGGTGAGGAAGTGGCAGAGGTACATGGACGAAGTCAAGAAGTGGGAAGACTCAAGACTGCCCTTGGCTAGAGAATCTATGAGACAAATAGTGGCCGCAACTGTGTGACAAGGTCGAGTGTCAGGGGGATGCCAAGACCGAGGATAAGTTGTGCCAGAGGTGGGACAAGGTGAACAAATTCAGAGGGTAGAGGTAAGGGATCTGGGTAGTACTCTGAAGATATAGACGATGTCGGCGAGGGTAAATGAAAAGTAATGCTCCAACCAAGGGTGACATGGGTTGCATGTGGCCAAAAGGAAAGCAGGTCGCCAACGATGACGACAAAAGGACATAACTGAAAATAAAGGTGTTTGTAAAATAAATAATGAATAAATTTGGGAAAGATGTACAAATACAAAAACGGGTGCCCCGGTGTGAAATGAGTGCCCCAGGGAGGGCATAAATTTCTTGGAAAAATGATGAAGGGTGGGGGCCCCATTGTCGAGTTTCTGTATGAGGTAGGTGAAATGGAGATAGGTTCGCAGATGGGCAAACTGATGGTGGATGAAATGGTGGGTTCGTGATCCTGCGGAGGTGCAGGTAAAAAGAACGTAACCATGAAGCGAGGATCTGGGAGTCCATAGGGGAAGCTAGCAAAATGAGGAGAAGAAGTATGTGGTTGACCTGCAACATGATGAAAGACTACCAGGACTCCCATCCCTAAAGGGTAATGAAAAACAGCATGAGTGTCAAAAGTGCAAAGAGGTGCTATGAATGAGACAACTCATGTGGGTGAGAATGCTACCGGGTTACAGTACTAAAGATGCAACTGGAGGTGTGAGTACTGCAGAGCCGGGAATAGGTATCCTAAAGACCAATATCAGAGGGTGTGACTGGAAATGTAAATGCAATACAGCGGGAGAGACTACATGCCGGTGCTGAGTATATACCTGAAGGAATGATGTTGAGGGATGATGATCAAGTACCTACACACAGAACAACCAAATACCCAAAGTAAACAATATCTGAAGAGAAATTAAGATATGAGCATGTATTTGACAAATGTGACTATGCGCGTGCATACCTGACCATGATATGGAAAAAAAGGCGCCCCGAGGGCCTAAGACAAAAAGTGACCTAGGGACATTCGTGATGTAGGTGACGGGATGCTGATCCCGTGGCTGAAGATGGCTCGAAAAACGGACGTTGTGGGCTCACGGAATGGTGAGTGGAAGTTTGGCAAAAGCCCTATATATAGCTGTAGGGCCCACATTGCCACCTCATTTGTACCTGCTGCTACAGTGACTGGACGAGCAAATTCAAAGGAGATTGAGTGATTCCTAGAGCACGAGGTACCCGATCGACGACGTGCGAGTTTCAGGTTAGTGGTCTGATCATCTTGCATAGAAATAGGTTTCCAATTTTTGGGCAGGGTAGGTACGGGGGTCTGTACAAGGGGTTTTAGGGGGTTTTGACTAGAGTGTGGGCCCACATGCGCGGGTGATTCAGTGGAAGGTGCGCATATGTGCGTGCCTGTCCACTGAATAAGCACGCATTGGTGCGTGTGAGGTGGAAGTTAAGGCGCGCCCGAGGGGCGCCCCTGTGGAGTGAACAAGCGCGCATTAGTGCGCGCCTGTGGGGTGAACAGGCGCGCTCTCGAGCGCGCCTATGGGGTAAATAGGCGCGCACGCGAGCGCACCTGTGGGGTAAACAGGTGCGGCACGAGCACGCCTGTGGGAAAAACAGGCACGCATACGTGCGCTCCTGTATAGTGAACAGGTGCGCAGGTGTGCGCGCCTGTGTGTAATAAAACCGTGCCTTTGAGGCAAGTTTTTAAGGGTAAAAAAGGGAGTCTTTTTTATGCTTTTGGTGTTTGCATATATTGATATAGGACTTTGTGTTGTGTGCAGGTGACTAGCAGTGACCATGGATGTGCGATGGCGCGAGCGAGACTGGTCGCAGCTGTGAGATGTTGTGGCCAATGCACGGCCTGCAGTTCGAGCACCTTTAGCAACCAGTGGGTTGCTAAAGTTTTTTGAGTGCCCTTTGATACAGGAACAGGATTACTTACTCCAGTTCCTGATTGAGATGTGGAGCCCGGATCAACACTGCTTCCTCATGCGAGGAGAGCAGATCCCCTTCACTGCGGTGGAGGATATATACTTCTTGACTGGGCTCCCCTTCCGGGGAACACCGCTGTCGGTAGAGCCTGTGCTGCCGAGGGATACTCGCTTGGCTGAGGTCACCGGACGATATTGCTCAGGTGAGAAATACATGTCTGGGACTGTAGTGAGTATGAGCGGTTTGGATTCCCTGTTGCATCGTTACATAGCGGCGATGATTGTTTGGGTGTATGGGTCACGAGCGACCCACCAGATTAGTGGTGGTGAGTTGCTGGTGATGGAGAGGGTGGTGGTGGGCCGTGAGCGGTTCGCCTGGGGTTTGACCCTTCATGTGCAGATGATCGCGCAGCTGGACCGATGTCGGTCGACAGGTACCGGGGAGTTTGCGTTTGGCTCCATCCTGGTAGTCTATTTCTTGGAGAGGGTGTCGATGCTGCGCCTGAGGGTGCTACTAGACGCACCAGGGGTACAAGAGCCGCATTTGAGGTGGTGGTCACAGATTTTGGTTCGCCACGGTGGTGGTGAAGGTGGACATTACTTTACTGCGTAGGCGGTGCAGATATGGCGGCAGATGCCACAAGTTATACTCTAGTTCCCCTATGCTAGGGTGGACTTCCGGGGGGACCCGAACATGGTATTGCCCCTTGGGGAGGTATTCGACCATCGAGGTATGCTGTGTATTTGCATGTTTTTGATTTATGTTAGCTTTCGATTTATCAGTTCATATGTATGATGTATAGACACTGATACGAGCTGTTGTTGTTTGTTTGGTGCATGTGTAGATTTGGCACCTCGCGGGCGCGAGGTGGAGTTGTATAGAGCACCAGCTCAACGAGAGTGGGAGAGACCGCCGCGTGGAGGGAGGCATCAGTGGGATGAGGCTGCTGGGGGACCAGCAGATCCCGGGAGACCGGCGCAGTGATGCCGTTTTGATGACCCTGGTGCGGGGCCATCGCACGCTCCTCCGGCGGCAGCCGGAGGTGATTTTTATGACATATGCCGTCGTTTAGAGACAGTTTTACAGGATGTGCCTGAGGGCATGTGGATCCACATCTAGGACGAGGGGTTCCTGGAGCAGTGCATTGGACTACTACCACCATGGCGGCCCTGCTCGCCGCGATGACCAGTGGACACCTGTCGCCGGGGCAGGAGGGTCCTGCAGGTGTTCCACCACCACCGCCTAGGGTAGGTGGGGGTGGTCCACCACCTCCTCCTGAGGGAGGAGCAGTTGGGGGTGCGATAGAGGCACCCTGATGGAGCTATTTTGTATATCTTTTTTGATAGGCTGGTGAGCTGATTTTTGTGCCAATATGTGGCACGGGCCTGCGGGCCGATGTATTTTTGTTGTATGTAAACATTTGGATGGCTTGAGGGGCCCACATATATATATATATATGAGTATACATGTTCTTGAGATCCAAGTGTGGTTTACATGTGTTTTGTGTTGATGATGACGATTTCTATTCTATCTATATGTTGTGACAGGATATATGAGATGTTTATGTATGTGTAGTTTGATGTGATATATGCCAATCTAGCACCATGTTAGCTATTTCATCTGTTGTTTGATTCAATTCTCTTGGAATATGTGTAAATGTAATGGAATCAAAATGTCGAGATAATAATCTAACCTGCAGGTATTTGCGAAAAAGGCATGGATCGCGTACACGATACACATTGTTGAGTTGGAGAACGACTAGTTGGGAGTCGAGGAAAATGCTAAGGTGACAAACATGATGATGTTGAGCATCGGTTAAAATACCAATGACAACAGTGTATTTGGCTTGGTTGTTGGTTGCTGGTCCTAAACAGATGCCGCTAGAATGTAGCATTTCATGTGAAGGGGTGTAGAGAGCCCAAGCAGCTGAAGCAAGATTTTGTGTCCAACAGCTGGCACCATCGGTGTAACCAATGTGGTAAGCTGGTGGAGGAGGCATCTGTCAACAACACAAAGGATAGTTTAGATGAGGGGGAAAAAAGATTAAAAACGCTAGAAAAAGAAAAATAACCTAAAGTAGCATGACTACGTTTAAGCATAAAATTTCTTGAGATATAACCCATTGACGGGTTCTTTGAGCGTGAGGCCATCGGGGGAGGCCAGGATGTATGCACCTTTGGTGAGGCAATGTTGGATGATGTAAGGGCCATGCCAAAGTGATTCGAATTTGCCGTGGCCAAAGGTATCATGAGCGATATCATAGGCGAGGACAAGGTCGCCTTCGCGAAATGAGCGAAGGTTGACATGGCGATCAAAGGTAGCCTTGGATCGTTTTTTAGCTACCTCGTTGTTCTGTAATGAGGATCGACGATCTTCATCCAGCGACTCCAAGTTCAGCAAGCACTGCTCCATTGGAGCAATGTCAGGTAAAAGCTCAATTGCGGTGCGAAGGGTGGGAATTTCGCACTCGATGGGAAGAGTTGCCTCGACTCCATGGACTAAATGAAATGGCGTGAAACCGATAGCGGTTTTGACTGCCGTTCGATAAGCCCATAGCGTGGAAAATAACATATGATGCCAATTGGTTTTATGTTTATTAACCGTGCACTATAACATGGTCTTGAGGAATTTGTTCACTGCCTCGACCTGTCTGTTGGACTGAGGGTAATATGGTGAGGCCAACTCATGAGAGAAGCCTAACCGAGAAGAGAGTTCGACGAAGATCTCTTTCTCAAAGTGTTTCCCATGGTTGGAAACGAGTTGGAGTGGTACTCCGAACCAGGATATGACGTGGTTGAAGAAAAAACACGCTGCAGTGTCAGCGGTGTTGTTGAAGGTGGGCATAGCTTCGGCCCATTTGGTGAAGTAATCGACAGCGACAACAATGTATTTGTGATCATTGCTGGAGGGGGGATTACAAGTCATAAAGTCAATGCCCCATTTACAAAAGGGGCCCGCAGTAATGACAGGGTGAAGAAGGGCTGGGGGGGCTCAGGCTTTGTTGGCATAGAGCTGACATTGCTCACATCGTTTCACGGCATGAATGCAATCGTGAAACAAGGTAGGCCAAAAGTAACCGGACCGGATAATCTTTTGAGTCGTGGCAATGCCCGAAAGGTGGCCCCCACAGGCGCCGCTGTGGCAGTCGTTTAAGACTCTGTCGGCCTCGTCAATAGTCAGGCAGCGACGAAGAATGGTGTCGACGCCTCGCCGATATAGGATGTCCCCGATGAGGAGATAGCGGGGGGCCTGATGGCGAATGCGCCGACGATCATCTCGTGATAGGTGGGTACCGAAATTTTGAGTTCGTAGGTAGACGAGAAGGTCTCCATACCAAGGATCATCAAAAGCGATGTAAAAGAGATGTTCGTCAGGAAAGTCAGTATTAACGGGGGCACTGGGTGTGTCAGAGGGAAGGGCCATGACAAGTTCGGCGAGAACGAGGGCCTTCTTACTCTTTGGTGTTGAGAACTCGAGGTCGTACTCCTGAAGGATAACGATCCAGCGAACGAATTTGCCGTTAACTTGGTGACGGATGAGCAAATATTGCATAGGGTTGGAATCTGCGACGACCTTGGTGGTGCGAAGCAGAATGTAATGGTGCAGTTTCTGAACTGCGAGGAAAACTGCAAGAGCAAGTTTCTCTTCATGTTTGTACTTCAGGGGTGGTCCTGAGAGATTCTTACTGACGTAGTAAATGACGTGTTCATGATTTTCATCTCCGAGCTGGACGAGGACGTCAGCTACTGATTCAGCTGATGCTGATACATAGAGGATGTATTCGTGGTTGTAGTCAGGTGCACTAATCAGATCATCAAACGATTGTTGGGCATAGTCGTCCCAGTGAAAAGGGATGTCGTGAGGTAGTAAGCAAAGGAAACCATGTGCGCGATGGCGTAATCAGGAACAAAGAATCTAAGGAAGTTAGCTTTGCCCTGTAGACTCTGTAGTTGGCGTAAATTCCGAGGAGGTGGAATTTCTGTGATGGCTTTGACTTTAAGGGGGTCCACGGTAATACCGCTTTGGGAAACGATGAAACCAAGGAGGCACCCTGTGGTGATGCATAACACACACTTGAGAGGATTCAAGCGGATGTTGTACTGACGACACCGTTGAAAAATGACTCGTAAATCATCGAGGTGTTGGGTGTGTTTCTTGGATCGAGCGGTGAGGTCATCCAAGTAGGCGAGAATGATTGCAGCCAGATCATGAAAGATGTATGTCATGGCCCGCTGGAAAGTTGCGCCGACGTTTTTGAGGCCGAAGGGCATGACACGATATGCAAACGTACCCCACGGGGTAATGAATGCAGTTTTATATTGATTGGCGGGGTGAATTTGAATTTGGTTATAGCCAGAGAATCCGTCCATAAAGGAAAGAGCCTCATGGCCAACACAGTCATCGATAATTTGATCGATAAAGGGCGTTGGAAAATTGTCTTTTGGACATGCATTGTTGAGATCGCAAAAGTCGGTGCAAATGCGAATGCTGCCCTATTTTTTTTCGACGGGTACAGGGTTGGAAACCCATGAAGTATAAGCGATGGGGTAGATGAATCCGGTCGTACGTAATTTATCAATTTCGGCTTTGATAGCCGCGGACTTGGATGGGTGTAGCGGTCGCTGTTTCTGGCGAACAGGTGCGATGTCAGGCCAGGTGTCGATGCAATGCTCGACAATAGAGGGATCTAGGCCAGGCATCTCCATGTATGACCAGGTGAAGATATCCCTATATTCTTGGAAGAGGGCTCTATAGGCAGCGATTTCCTGTGGAGTACAAGCGGCTCCAATGATGATTTCCTCGACAATGCCCGGTTTAATGGAAATGTCAATTTTGATGGTGGGGGAAATGTTAGCCAGATTGCCTTCTTCAAAAGCGTCGGGTGCTGGAATAGGATTTTTGAACCAATCGATAGGCCCTGATGGGATAAAGTCTTTGGTTTCGACCACATAAATGGGATTGTGGCTAGGAGGCATGAGGTCTTCCTGCGGAAGGAAGAGAGCACGATGATGGAGTGCATCCCAGGGAGAGTCCAGGCTTTGTAGCTCTTCTATTATTTCTTCGTCGCATTGGAAACGATGGGAATATAATGGGTCGTGAGGAGTGATCTCTGTGATAGGGTGATTGCCCCCTGCTGAAGAAACAGAGGGGGTATCGCTAGAAGAGGGTGAGGGTTCACTCGACATAAACCATATATTGATGTATTGAGGGGTACCCGTGTTGGTGGGATGGAGAGTCTCCATAGGGGAATGAGTAGGAGAGTTGGGTGGGTTACGGGGTAAATCCTCAGATACATCATCTAAGAACCATGGAGGCGTAGGGAGTGCCTCGGGCTTGGGAGAAATGACGTGAAGATTTTCCAGTGGCGAAGTAAGGTCAATTACTGCCTCTGCGGGTTGGTGCAGTAGGGCTAATTGACATTGCCTATATTCGATGATCATAGGACATTGGTATATAAAATGAGCCAAGGAATCGCAAAGAGAGCAAGGGCATCTCATGCGTTCGTTTACTGAAGTAGTGACATAGCAAATGTCAGTGAGAGTAGTTGCAGAGGATGTAGCAGGGCATGGGTTGTTCTGAAAGTGGTGGCTTATGATAGCTAATGCCTGCCGGAACTGAGGCAGTGATGGACAATGATGGGTGTAATGGCCATACTCAGAAAAGATGGCACATGCGAATTTGTTCCTCAACCCTTTACTACTGGAAGGTTGAGTGGTAGCAGTAGTAATGGGTGGTGTGGGGGTTGGATTGGGAGGAATCAAATTCCGTAATTCCGGTAGTGATGGGCAGTTCTTGGTTTGGTGACCCTCTTTGTCACACAAGGCGCAAGGTGGTGGGATGCCCGGAGGAAGTGGAGTTGTGGGCTCCTTCTTCTATCGCCTACCCCCGACGGTATCAGGGGGGTAGGGAGTATGGGGGTAGTGGGGGTAGTGGGAGTGATGTTAGGAATTGTCATGGGGAGTCCTTCCTGTGGGCGAGGGACCATCTCAGGTGGATGTAAGTACCACACTGGGATTGCTAACACCATATTGGGTAGTGTGAGCATTGCGGCTACCTGGAAAGCTTCTATACCTGGTGGAGGGTAAAAGAAGGGAATTTGAGTGAGGGGTCAGGGAACTGTCTCGCAAATGGGACTAGGCCTTTGAGGGGGTGTGGATTCGTGGACCGTAGGGGTCAACGAGTGTGCAGGAGGCTCCTGTGGGAGTGGTGTTGTGACTGTTGAGACGTCAGAAATGACTGAAGCCTCCTGAGGAGGACGGGCATCCTCCTGGAGAGGTTCCTTAGAGGAAATGACGCATACTTGGCTAGGGGGAAGGAGTGGTGGTGCTCCATGGTACGTCCCTAACAAGGATGGATCTTTGAAAATCCCAGGACCCATCTCTACGAGTGGGTATGCGTCTTTGTTTGAATGTATGAGAGGAAGAATGTTATCGAGATTGGCAGATGGGTTAGGCTCGTAATGCGAGACTTGGTCAATGGTCACAATCTTTCCGTTGTGGGGGAACATGATTTTCCTAAAGACTAATGATTCCACTGCCTTCATAGCATACATGTAGGTATGGCCAAACAAGATATTGTAATCGAGTTGAGCGTCGATAAATTCAATGTCAATGAGAATGGTTTTGCCCCCGAGTTCTATGGGGACATTTTGGAAGAGCCCTTCGGGGGATGATGGTCTTCCGTCATAAGCTCGCAATGTGATGGTGGAGGGTAAGAGGTCCGGGGAACCAAGTTTCTGCCATACTGTTTTGGACATGATGCAGGTAGATGCCCCTTCATCAATGATACACCGATGGATGGTGATGTTCCGTATTTTTACTGGTATTTGAATAGCAACTGCGGTGGGCAGACGCGGTTCGCAGCTATCAAGTTCAAAAGTGATGAGTCGAGTATCGATAGGGTCGACGGCCCCCAAGGTAGAAAGTAGTGATTTCTGCTGAGTAGGACAAGTCTGGAGGACTTCCAACACTGACATGGCAGCCGGGGATTGTGCTAAGTCATCTACCAAGCTGTAATTATGTGCTTCCCTAGCCTGAGGGTTGTGGACATTCCTACGCAATGGGATGCAAGGGGTGCGTAATGGTGGTTCGACGAACGGGTGAGGGATTACCAATGGAGGTCCTGTTGGTGTAGGGTTTGTCTCTGGAGAGATAGGATTAGACTCAGCTGGATACTGATGATTACGTGTTTGCAAAAGAATTTCTTCCTCACTGGTGAGGAGAATTGTCCGCTCTACTGGATTGTTGGGATTATGGTACTGGCCTACCTGAGGTGGGGAATGCTGCATGTCCTGCTGGGTGTTTATGACACCTTGATGTGGGATAGGATTTTGCAGTACGGTGGGAGGGGGTTGTTGTGCATACTGTTATTGTGCATGTTGCGGTGTAGGTTGCGCTGGGGAGGGGGGAAGGCTCCCAGAGTCTTTCAACCTTTTGAAATCAGCGATATGGGGGCAATGGTGAGTGTAATGACTGTACACGCCACAAAGAGCACAAGGGTGGATGGTTTTAACAGTATTCCGCCCCTGGCATTTGTTGTTATTGCCCCCTTGGGGGTTTTGGTTCCCTTGGTTCTGATTGCCCCCAGTGGGTGGATGTTGTGGGGGTTGATTCCCGCCTTGACCAGGATTGTTGTTATTCTTGTTCCTTCCTTTCTTCTTGGCTGTGTTCAACTGAGTTGGGTTGGCTATGTTCAACTGTTCAAAATTTTGGTATTGTTGAGCAACAGAGGGTTGAACAAAGTTTACCCCCGCATGTGGATGTGGGGGAGCCATGGGTTGTGGAGGACCCGGAAAGGGAAAGTATGGATTTTGTGGTGGTACCGATCCATAGGGTACATAGGAAGGCGTCATGCTTTTACTAGTATTATAAGATGATGTTGAGGGAGTACCACTGCTTGTGGGAACAGGTGGATGTATGGGTGGTGCCGATGGTGGTCTACTGATGGGTGGAGGTATAGCAACAGGATATGGCTGTTGATAAGGGGGTGGGGGGAAATAAGGAGTGCCCCCATATGTCGGCGGGTATTGAGGTGTGCCATACATCAATGGTGGTTGGGGTTGTGGACTATGGTGTGTGGTGGCACCTATTAGTCCGTCTGCTGAGTGAGACATCCCAGGTTTGTCCTGGCCAAATGGCACAGGTTTTGGAAGATCAGGAAGTACGGTGTACAAGTATCCTAACTGTGCGTAAATGAGGTCATATTGTTGAGATTTGTTGATGGGTTCCTCTTTGGATTGTGGGAAGGTGGAAGCTACATCCTTACCAAGGAGAGCGACAAGTGATCTAAGAAACCAGTCAAGACATTGTTGTTTGGTGGTTTCTGCTTTACACAAACTACGTTGCCTACGCCACTCATGAATGTGGTCAGCGATGTGGGTGGCTGAGGACTGTTTGAAATTAGACAGTAGTTCAAGACCATTGTCATGGTGGATGGGTAATTGGAAGAAAGTCAAAAACGCTTTGGCCAAGGACTCAAAGGTTGTGTGGGATCCTGATTTTTCTTCGACATACCATTTGGCTGATGGGCCAGTAAGTGTGCGTTGAAATAATCGTAGTCTGATGGAGTCATCCATGATGCTATTGGAAGAACACCATAGATGAAAAGTCATGACATGATTGGCAGGGTCATCCCTTGCCTTTCCTTCAAATTTTGGTATGTCTGAAGGAAGTTTGGTTGGCATTGCAGGCCATGTGGCGTCATGCAATATAGGATCATTAGTGAGCTTGGTGAGATCCGGGATGTTTAGAGAGGCCGATTATGGCATCTGTAGTGGGGGTGGAGGGTTAGCTCCGGCCATGGTGTGTTGTGAACCTGACCCTTGATGGGGATTAGGTGGGTTGGTG
>JASDQU011176151.1:8082-18733 GCA_032191745.1 Picea mariana
TTATCTCTATATTTCTGTTAAAATTTTCAGTATGTTTAATATTATTCATATTCATAATTGTGTTAAAAGTTTGTGTGCTTGGCTTGGAGTTTAGGTGGAGGTGGAGCTTGGCCCTTGGGTGTGATTTATATTTACACTTATATATATTTTCATATATAGATTATTTAGGGATTGTTTAGGGTTTTGGGGTAAAGGATTTCAATATAACAATCTAGGGGTTGTTTAAATTTTTGGGTTAGTGTTGGAACAGTTCCAATCCTAAACTCCTTCTTACAAGTGGATAGGTAGGTAGGCTCTGGTCCAAGTTTTTAAACCATTTCTCTAATACCATGTGTAGGTTTCTATATAACAGAACCTAAAATTTCATAAATTTAAACATAAAATTTCTATCATAATTTCTTTACGGTTCTATATTAAGCAAAATAACAGTTCATGGTTCAACAAAATTCAAAATGAGTAGCATGATATAAATAACATATAGAATAACATACACAACATAGTAAAATAATGAACCATCATAACAATAATGAACATGCCATAATAATGAACATAAATACCTCTCAAATGATGTTGTGTCCCCAAATTTGTCTGTCCAAGCTGAAGATGAAACTCTACCCAAGCTACTCTGCCCAAACTCTACCCAAAACTAAATCTTTTCCTCCCAGCCAACTAGGAACAAAGCCTCTTCAGTGCCCTAGTTCCAGGATTCCATAAAGATTCCTGGCCCCCGAGCCCAAAACTCCTAGAAACAGGTGACCCCTGTCGCAGTCCACCAAAATCCAACAAGCTCCTCAAGAAAAAACCAGTAGTACCATCCTCTGGCAAGCTACTCCAGACCCAAACTAGCAATACAGTCTTCTCCTATGAAAAATTATTATCTCCACAAAAAGAAAGTCCCTTCTCCCATGTTTTTCCCTTCTCTTATCCTTCTTTCCCCCTCTCTCATTCACCGCCTTCTACCTTCATTAAGTCTCACCCACCTTATCTCTCCATTAAGTGTCATCTACCTTATCCCCTTTCTCTTTAATGGTTCCATCATCTGATACATTAAGTATCCATTTAATAAATTAATAATTTATTAAACTCAAATTCATTAACCAAATATTTAATCATGAAATTAATTAATTAATTAATTAAACTAATATACATTAAACAAATATTAAATCAGGACAATTAGTTAATTGATTAATTAACTAATATACATTAAACAATTATTTAAATTATGACAATTGATTAATTACTTAGGGTTGTTACATCACAACCTACTAGCACTCCCGCCATGGCCATAACTGTAGGTTAACTATTACCTTGTTTGGGTGGTCCACATTGTTGTGAGGGAAGACTGAGATAGTCTCTCACAAAGATTTCTAAGGGGCATACAATAAGGAAGAGTCTTTATTCCTTATAATCCCTTAGTCTCTCACAAGGTTGACCGAATGGAGTTTTGACTCCAAGGGGTTGGAAAAACTTCCAAAATCAAGTCAACACGAGTGGCACCCTTGGAGAATGAAGATGCATCTTGAAGGGCACATCGCGCAATTGAAACCGAGTCAATAAACATAGGTGGCCAAGAAAACATTGGAATGATTAGACCTTGTTGGATTAAAATAATTAATTAAACAATAGATTATTAATTATTAAATCCTACCAAAAGTCTAAGTCGAAGTCTAAAATTTAAATAAAGAGACTAATTGAATTGTGACATGAGTGAATATTTGAAGGAAATCAAATATTAGGAAATAGTAAGTAAATACCTAAAAAATTGATAAAATGCACATGTGTGAATGAAGTTATTCAAAATGAATCTTTATTTAGAAATACATCACAACTTGAGAGAATTGGTTGTGCATAGAATAGAATTTAAGTCAACCTACCCAAGCCTAACTAAGAAAAATCCTAATCCAACTCTAACTAAAACCTAGTTAGGAGACACCAATTAAGTAAGGGTATTGGGGAACTAAGAGAAACTAAGAAGACATTTAGGAACACATGGGGAAATGTGACGAGAAGTGGATTTTAAATAAAAAAATAAAAGAGAAATTACTTGTGTAACCTAGGGAGAATGTGATACATGTAGTGGGTGAATAATCCTTTAAATAAATTATTAAAAATTAATGAATTATGCATGAGGGTTAGATGTCTGTGAGGAATAATTATATAAAGCAATTGAAGTAGAAGGGAAGGGGATCAGACCTTTGGTGAAACATTGTTATGCTGCCAAATTTTTGATTGACTGTGTTTTTACTTGTGAGAGTTGTGACACCATGATTGTGAAAAGAGTGGAAGCTCTTCCTTGCAAGGCTTGATTGGAAGCTATTGTGTTCTATTTTTTTTTATTGTCCCCTTTGTGGCTCGACGGGCTAAGGGGAAAGAAGAGTACCCATAACATTGTCTCGGAGGTTCCAGTGAAGTTTTTTTGATTAACAAGAATAGAAAAGGAATGAGCACACGACTTGAAGGTCTTCTTCACTACGTGATATTCGTTGTTTCTAGTATTTATTTTTATATTCTAAATTCATTTATATTACGAGTGTATTAGTATAATAGATTGATTGAGTCTCTATAGAATCACTCGAAATCCTGAATGCCAATGGTTGTGTTTATTTTCAACGAGAATTAGTTCAAAGATATAATTTTAAATTACAGTTGCTGCAAATGAATAATACTTATAGTGTTTATATTTCAAACTTTTGTTGTAATTATGGATGTTTTCTAAACCCTAAATTGAGAAACATGATCCTAATTGTAAAGTATAATTTATATGTGGGTCTTCTGTCGAAATCACTGATAAACCCAACTTAATAATAACCTGGAGTACCTATGTTTGTATTTTAAAAACCAAAAATTTCGGGACCAGGGAAGACCTGTCAAAGCCTTTGGAATTTTAATTTTAACTTCTACTGCATTAACCCCTTATCCTCAACTAGGCATGTTTGTGACCAGTAGCCAAAACCTAGTGATAGTAAAAAAGGGCATTATTCAGGACTCTAAAACTTCGACTCTCTAGAGGTTTCTTAAACTTAAAAATCCTTTTCTTTTGAAGTGATAACTACCTAAGTATGGTCTTAAGCTGATTTGACTAGAAGTTGTAGGTTACCCTTCCCTACCACCCTCCTTCATTAACTTTTAACAAATTAATATAAAAACTAGCGGATTTTCTCCTCGCACGAGATTCTATGGTGGAGATCCACTACGGAACTTTGGAATTCATAGTTTTTACCCTCTTTCAAAACCTTATACTATTCACCTAGATCGACGAACCACAGAAGAGATCGAAGGTCGAATGGATTACAACCCCCCTAAAATGAACGACTATCATCTACTTCAGTGTTTAGAACTCTGAGAGTTTTTCACTTTTTCAACTAAAAACCTTTTTCCTCCAGAGTGTCGAACTGTCAAACCTTCAAAAGACTAAGGATCTCAGATATAATGGTCCTCAATCAGTCGCGATATCTATGAATGACATTTTCTCCTGGAGTTAGGAACTTCATGGTCATTGAAATCCTCAACAGTGACCTCTCAAATTAGTTGGAGAGACGGATCCTAAAATACTAAGAGATCAACGGTTCTCACACCTCACTCGGATCTAAGTCCATTAGGAACTCTATACCTCTAGGATTTGGAAGTATTAGCTTATGTAAATCTTGTTCCCTCTGAATTTGCAAAGGCTGAAAACCAACATATCTAATGGTCGAGGATTTACTATCAGCAATGGTTAGTATTAACTCCAACATCGGGAGTTTGGGAATTTTCACACCTTCCAAACTTTCAACCACCACATCAGAAATGGTGAATTCTGAATACTCAGATCTACAAACATGTGTACCCCACATTCGATGGTAATGATTTACTATGGACTTTGGGACTCTGGGAATCCCTTAACCTTAGCACCGTGCTTCTAATTTTTCATCTGTATTACCGAACCTATCAAATAGGAAGGCTCATAAATATAATGACACATAATCAATCACCAGATCTATGACTATCCTTCACTCTAGGACTTTGAAGCTTCATGGTTTCTTCACTCTTTACATTTATGAACCTAACAAGTCGAATACTTAAACCCTTGAGGATCCAGTGACGAATATTCAATCACCGAGTTATGGTGTAGATTCACTCAGTGACTTTAGGATTCTGGGATCACTTAATACAAACAACTATAATCCACCAAAGTTAGGAAGCACAAAGGTCTTAAGGTTTAACGTGTGTCCATCTCTTGTTTAATCAAACAATTGTGAGAATTTCGACTCCTCACGATCAGATCTCATCCAGTAAATTCATTTGAATGGATTTCAAACTCTTTATTTCCTCTCTTGAACCTTGTACACATTGTTCTTCCTGAGATTTTCCTTAGAATTGAACTTCAGTGCTCATTAGCGCATCCCTCCTGAGCTATGGATTCTAATTGTTGAGTGCATACCTTGCGCCTCCCCTATGTATGTTCGCACTATCTCTTTTGAGTTTCATAGTTCCAAAGGTTAGAGACCTTTTCCCGACTTGAGAGGATCTCTGCACACCCCAAGGATTATTTATTTTGAATTTGGGATTTCAAGGAGAATATCCATGCACTTCTAGAGTTGTCTCTATAAGTGTTGCACTATGACACCTAGAAGAGGATTTTAAGGTTCGTTACTAAAACTTATTAACTCAAAATTAGAATAGACTTTCACTCGGTTGCAGGTTTATTTCTTCAAAATATCAGTTGGTTCAAAAAATTACAGAGTAAGATGATGATTTCTACTTTGTGCTGAGAGCTCTTCTCTGTTGTTCTTTTCCTCATTTAAATTGTGATATAGATTAGTGGATTTCTACTTGGATGTGCTATGTAAGGGTTGTCACTTTTCTAAGTAAACTGGAGTGAGGCAGAGCTATCATCTCATTAGGTTGCATGTTGAAGGTCTTTGTTACTGATTAAGTTTATGCCCTGATTTTATTAGGATTTCTTCCTATTCTTTAAGAAGTAAGATGATGAAGTATTGAAATAGTATACATTGTGTATGAGGCGATGACTAAGATACCAAATTCTTTGTGTCATTTTGAATAAACTTTGTACATAATAATGCTAGAAATTATTTGATTTATGGAATAGATTGAAGGTATGGGAATTAGACACTTCCTTGTTCCTCCGAACAATCACCATTATTGAGACCTTAAATTGTCAAGATCAATCATACAAATCCTATACTTGAGCATTGATTATGTTTCTTGGCAGTCCTAACCTTACATGATAGGTTGTGTGGGTAGCTTGTATGTTATTATATGTGAATTGGTAAATCCATCATGCATTAAGTGGTATATAAATCTAGTAGTGAAATGGAATGAAAGAAATAGAATGAGTATTGCTGATGTACATCATTATCATGTTTCATTGGTTCAATGATGTGCTATGGATGACAAAAAAAATTATCTCTTACTATTCCACAAGTACTTATATGATGTAACAGAGGGATTGTTATAGTTTGAGTTCCATTCACTTCAAGTTTTCCTTCTCATTCACTCCTTGATTTAGGTTCGATACCCTATATACTACATATTGTTTCCATATTTTTGTACATGCAATAGAGAACAAACAAGGTTTGAAATTAAAATTCAACAAACATGGTCAGACTAAAAATATAGATCCAAGATAAAAAATGTTAGTTTATTTCAGCCAGTGAAAGTGCATGCTAGATAAAAGGGGTTCAGAGGCCTATATTATAAACCATTGTATTAATATATGATAACATGCCATAGCCTTATTCTCTTTGGTGTGTAGGGGTGGTATTATCAAACCACTTTAGCTCACCCTCAAAATGCATGAACGGATGACAAGTGGCACAATGATGTAAGACAAATAAAAAGGGTTCAGTATTGATGTAATTCAAATGATTTAAAATAATAATAATAATAAACCCCTATGGGAAATGCACATGGTAAACACTATTATGAGTACAATAGACTCCAACAAATGTAGTGAAATTTTTATTCGACAAACAATTTTAGGTTGTGTTATCATTTCCTTATTTAAAATCTATTCTTATTGTTTAAAATAAGGATAGATAGAGAAAGGTAGTTAGTTTGTTCATCCATTATCTTATGATGAAAAATTCCTAATCAATCGTGATTGTGAAAAATTTGAAATTGTTGTGTCACTGTTTGATCCTTATGATTTAATAAAGTTATCATGTGATATAGTTAGGGATTTGCATGATTATTTACATATTTGGGAGTCAATCTTGGGTAAATTCATAATTCCCCAAACCTATTATTTTGTTGATTTTGTCTCCTAGTGTGAAAAGAACTATATTTAGGACAAAATAGACATGATATCTGAAAATGGGTCCATTATATTATATATCAATGCTAAGTCTATTACAAAAATGCTATCTCTTCCCGAAAAACTTAACTATAACACTTGGAATCAGTTAAAGGCTTTGGCTGTTAATTATCGTACTTCTCTAACTATGGATTCTACAAAGGCCTTAAAAATAAGAATTTAGTTCAACAACCTCAAAATAGATGTAGTTCAATTTATATAAGTATTGAAACCTTCATGAAAATATACAAGAAATTATTTGAAATAAGAATACCTTCATTTTGGGATAAATGGAATTTTTATTGAACAAAAAGCATATAAAGATATGTTAATAAAAGAAAGGGATGATATAACTAAAGTTCAAGATATGGATGATGTTTTGAAATGTCAAACTATTGTTCATAGGATAATATATCATTTTCATTTATTATGGAAAATCAAAACTTTATCTCCTAATACTCCATCATATAGAAGATATACGAAGCTTGATATATCTTCCATAAAAATGGTTAAATCATGAAGAAAAAATACATGGAACTAGACAAGCTCATACCTTGTTAGGAAATTGTGTCAAATGTATTGTGTTCTATACTCTATTCTATACATGCATGTACTCTCTTCGATACATTTTTCTATACATTCCTATACTATGTTCTATAAGTGAAATACAAACAGTGTCTTGGTTTTAAAAAGAAATATTAAGTTGTTGGGTATTTTATCATAAATTTTCCTTCTTAGATTAATGGTTCATTGTTATAATGGAATAAAAATAATTTACAGAATAAATAATCACATTTTTATAGAATAAATAATGACATATTAGGATTTTTATGGAATAAATAATGGCATTGCTTTTGTTCGAAAACAAAGGTATTCCAACAGATGACAAACACCTTCAATAACCACTCACACAACTTGATAAAAGATCAACACACCAATGTTTTGACATGGTCATACCCCTACGGGGAAACATCCATGACCCCAAACAATGCAACCACTTGGAGAAATTTATTAATGCAAAATAAAAAGATTACAAAGATATTTTACAAGAGAGTTTCTTACAATCGATCATCAGAAAATAAACCTCCATGCTCTTTAAATAGAGATCATGGACCAATAGGGTGTTAAGCCACAAATCAATGGTCGTTAATATCGAGGATAATATGAACCTTCATATCACTCTATGTCAGGAACATATCGCGACCATCGGGTTTGCTAACTACAAATGAAAAGTAATGCATAATAAAGAAACACACTAAGAAACACACTTTTACTTAATGACACATTAGACCAAGTAGATATTAACTAACTCCTAAGTGTATAAATGTCCTAACATCCCCCCTTAAGAACAATTTGGGATAGGATTGAAGTATTTACAACAATAGGAGAAGGAATGCGACATTAGAGCCTATCCCCCATTAATGGCAACTTCCTGAACTCCTAACATAGATCGAAGTTTGGAAAACTTTGCTTCTATAAGAGACTTTGTGAAAATGTCTGCAACTTTATCTTATGTAGGGAGAACTAGCACTTCAATAACTTAATCATGAATGATATTTCTGATGAGTTACATGTGTATCTCTATCTGTTTGCTATGCTGATGTTGAATTGGGTATTTGGCGAGTTTAGTGGCACTCTGATTGTCACACCAAAGGATGGTCGGATGCTACTACTAGAATCCAAACTCTAAAATAATATGTCGAAGCCATATGGATTCCTAACTTGCATTTATTGCTGCTCCCTCCTCTTATTCTACTGAATAAAGTGAAATATCTTGTTGCTTTTTACAGGCCCAAGTGACAGGTCTTGAACCAAGACTGAAAACATAACCTGCAGTAGACTTCTGATCATCAGGGTCGCTGACCCAATCTGATTCAGTGAAACCAACCAATAAAGGAGTCCCCCCTAAACTGTAATGTATCCTAAACTAAATTGTACCATGGGCATAAGGAATTATCCTTTTAGCTGATTTCCAATGGATTTCAAGGGGTGTTTTCATATACTGGGCAACAAGACCAACAACAAATGAAAGATCAAAATGGGTATGATTCAAGTATAAGAGACTACCAAGTAATTGACGATGCAGGGTGGCATCGACTTCAGGAGAAGTACATGTGCCACTAAAATTGAATCCATAATGGAAGGGAGAAGGGGATGGCTTACAATCGCCCATGTGAAAGTGATGAAGAAGGTCACAATCATACTTAGACTAGGAAGGAAAAATTCCTTCATTGGTTTTCAAAACTTGGAGGCCAAGGAAATACTGCAAAAATCCTAAGCTTTCATTTCAAATTTCTTATTAAGGTTGGTTTTCACATGGTTTAAAAGTTTTGAGTTATTACTAGTAAGGATACGGTCATCAACATAAAGGACAATTATTATGAGATGGCTTCCTACTTTCTTGGTATAGACATTAGGATAAGAATGGAATCTAGAGAATCTAGCCTCAATAAGAAAGTTGTCCATTTTTGCATACCAAAATCGAGGAGATTTCTTAATACCATAAAGAGATTTATTAAGGCAACATACAAGGCTAGAGTCATTCTAGACATAGATATGAGGTCATTCCATGTAGACTTCTTCCTGAAAATCTTCATGCAAGAAGGAAGCTTTAACATCCATCTGATGGACCTCCCATTTATGTGAGGCACCAAGGGAATAAAAAGGAAGATGGAATTCATTTTGGATATAGGGGAAAATGTTTCATTATATTTAATTCCTTCAACTTGGGAAAATGTTTTGGAAATTAATCGATGTTTGTGTCTTTCAACACTTCCATCTGATGCATAATTAGTTTTGTAGACCCATTTACATCTGAAAAGTTTCAAGATCCCAAGTATCGTTTTCCATTAAAGAATGATACTATTCGTTCATTGTTGTATCCCAATCTGGATGACCTGAAGCTTCTGAAAATGTCTATGGATCATGAGTCTATGAAACTTGAGCCAAAAGAGAAGAGGCTCTCTAGAACTATGAACGTGTTCAATGTTGATATGAAGGATCACTGACAAGATCACCAGTTGCTTCTTGTGTTGAATGAACCCATCTAGGAAGCGATGGAGTTGGTGTTAGTTTAGATTCAAAGGACTCATCTAGAGGAAGGTGGATTTTCATCCTCACTTTCATTATCTAAAGAAGAAACTATAATATGAACAAAAGAGGGAAAAAATGCCAAAGAAGGTTCGCAGGCCGAAGAAGGAACAAACGTCGAAGATGGCTCGAAGGCTGAAGAAGGAACAATTGTTGAATTAGGCTCATAGGCCAAGATAATTTCATCAAATTTAACATCTCTTCTAATAATAGTTTCATTACAATGTGGTTGAAGAAGTATATAACTTTTAATATCTTCAGAATAACCAACAAATATACACTCCTCACTTTTAGGTTGCAATGATTTCATTTTATCATCAGGAATGTGAGCCCATGTTATACTTCCAAATACATAGAAGTGAATTAGATCTAGTTTAATTTTATTCCAATATTTTTCCATTGTTATACTTTTAAGATCATTTGTGGGAATGTGATTTACTATGTAATTTTCATAGTTGATGGCTTCCGCCAAATACTTTAGATTTAATCCCTTAGATTGGATCATACAATTATCCATTTATTTTAATGTTCGATTCTTTCTCTCAGCAACACCATTTTGTTGTGGTGTATATGGAACAATGTGTTTCATTTGGATGCCCTGTGTAGGAGTAACTTGTAAAATTAATTTTCGCATATTCACCTCCATTATCTATTCTTAACCTTTTAAATTGATGTCTAAATTTCTTTTCTACAAGGGCCTTGTAGGCCAAAAACTTGTCAAAAAATTCTCTCTTAAGTTTTAAGAAGTAAACCCAAGTAACTCTGGAAAAGTCATCGATGAAAGTTAAGAAACACTTGCACCCAAAAAAATGAGTAGAAATTGGACCACACAAATCATTGTGAACAAGTTGCAAAGGGCCTGACGCGTGCCAAGAGGCACGTTTGTCAAAACTATCCTGATGATGTTTGTCAAGAACACAATTGGAAAAAACACCATCTCTACATGAAACAGGAGGAAGTCCAATCACCATATTTTGATTACATAGTTGCTGCAATGAGCGATAGTTTAGATGATCAAACCGCTCATGCCAAATTTTTCTCAAGTCATCTCTATGAGCAAAAAAAAATGATGAAAAATATGATGACCCAAAGTTTTCAAACTTGTACAACTTGGTAATATCAACAAGAATTCCAATTGCAAGAACATGCTTAGGATATTTTAGATCCTTGATTACAACTTGGTGAGGTGAAAACTCTATGGGTTTACCTTCACCTGAATGAGTGATTTGATATACTGATAGAAGGTTGCAAGAAAGCCTTGGAACA
>JASDQU011176152.1:10083-23230 GCA_032191745.1 Picea mariana
CCTTTATCTACACCCTCGCCCTCACCCTCACTTACGTATATAAAAATAAAAGTAAAATTCCAAATAAATATTTTGCATCTCCATAATATCTCCACAAATTCTCTTCTTGAATAGTTATGTAGCTCACTCAAAACATGAGTCCAAAGCCTGAGTAGTGACTAATCCCAAAGCTGGAATACCATAAGATATATTATGAATATTGTGATATAAGCTGAATTTTTTTGGTTAAAATAACTATATCTCCCATCCATTCAAACCATGTACATACAGATATGTAGATATTCTACTATTAAATAATATCTAAAAAAAATTGGGACGAGGGGCTTGTAGACTTTTTGTTTCGGAATGAAGAAACAACCATGTGTTTACCATATTAGTGCCTTGTCTAATACGCTTACCATTCTAGAAAGTTGTAGAAAGTTGACTTGCAACTACCCCTCACTATTTGTAAGGRATTCGGATATTGATAGAATATGGATCATAACACATAGTTTCTAATTTAATCGAATATAGTGTGTTTAGTTTACTTTTAAATTATAAATTATATTTGTCTTGTTTATTAGGATTATGACATATTAAGCATTTCATATATATATATGAAATTATAAAATATATCTTACTATTTATCAATGAAATGAAATTATAAAATATATTTTACCTTTATTAATGTAATTATGTAAAAGACCATATTAATATAAAAATTAAAAATAATCAGATGGACTATGTAGTTAAATAATAAATAATATTGATAATGATTTGATTTATACTAAGCTCCTTATACTACAACAATATAGTATTGTTGACTTATGCTAAGCTTCTTTCAACTTTTAATGATCTAGAAAAATTTTGTGATAGACCTTCACCAAGATTCATTGCACTACCTTAGCACGTGATTTATGTATATTCCTCGTCCGACCCAACCCCCTTGCATGACCAAACCCCCTTTGCATGACCACTTCTTGATCTTAAGAGTGTTATTAATCTAGTTATAACACATGATTCCACCCCCCTTGCATGACCATTTATTGATCTTAAGAGTGCTATTAATCTAGTTATAAGACATGATTACACACACTGTTAGCTTAGCTTGTAGATCAACATGTGATTTGGTATACAACCTCAATTATAACTATTTGATTGGACTTAATGCCATCTTACAATTTAGAGGATTGGTACACCGAATTAGTTGGGTGATCAAAGTGGACTAGGACAATATAGAATGATCAAATTAGATCAAGTTAGTGGATCCCCTTGTCTCTTTATCCACTATGTTTGATGTCGACGATTCAACACTACCTCTATTAAGGAATTTGATCATTCAATTTTTCTTTTTGTGTGTGTCTATTATAAGGAAACCCTTATCAACAAACCCAAGGAATGATTCCCCACATTAGTGGATTGTATCCCTAGAAAAGTCGTTGGTGTAGACTAGTGCACCTCACCCAAGAGGATTTGAAATGAGCACATGTTGACATGAAACTAGCCAAATGTCTAACAACAACGAAAATAATTGATTGAGCTAACCCATTGGGATATAATGTTCGAAACATTATCATCCCACTCTTTAAGCACTTAAGTGAGAATGAGATTGGTGGTACCTTGCCATGCCTAATAAACATGCAAATCGCATGTGTTAATGGATATGCTCAATGATTCCCCCTCTTTCACATTGAAACAAATTTCACTGGGATTTGAACCTAGATGGGTAGGGAAAAAGTCTTCTTACTTTCCCGTCATACACATGCTTATGTGCTATTTTTTCCAAGGAAAATATTGCAAAAAAAACAAAGGGATGCTTCCTCACAATTATGGATGGCATTCCTAATAAACTCGTCAATGTTGACTAGTGAATGACATTTTTATTATGATTTATGGTATAGGAGATGGATGTTGCACAATTTAACCATCTTCTCTAATATATTATATAATTTAATATCAACTATATGTATGAAAAGAAATAAAAATTTAAAAATCAAACATAATTTATTAGGAAAAAAAATAAAAAAATATTAAGCTCTTAATATTAAATAATAAAAAATCAACACATATAATGAATATATTAAATATATTAATGAATATATTATATATTAAATATATTAATGAATATATTAATATATTGATAAATAAAACTTCAAAGTCTAAAAAATAAAAAGATAAAATATTAATACGATTCTCTAAAATACAACAATATCCATATATCTCATATAAATGATAATTCAAACAATGATAAACTTAGGCTTGAATTTAGTATTATTCCATATTATATTTCATGATAAGTGGTTTGAGAAAGGAGTATAGGTTTTAATTTTTCATTTCTTTGTTTTTGAAAAATAAAGAAAGTACAAGTTTTTACTCGCAATGTTGGATTAAAAATATATATTATTTTTATAGAAATTATGAATAGATTATTTTAAGTGATGTGATTTTTAAAATAATGTGATGGATTATTTTAAATAGTGAGTTTTTTTAAAATAATAGGAATTAACGTTTATTTATAATTCAGTTTTTATTTTAATAATCTTATAATCTTAATATTTATTTTAATAATATTATAATCTTACTATTGATTTGGCTTTATTTTTTAAGTTTCGACTTTGCAAACATTAAAATTTTATTATTTTATAATTAATTACCGTTAACCAATCATAAACAATGGTCTCAAGTAAATTGCAATGGTTTGACGAAATGTGGAAAAACATAGGGATTTGTGAAGGAGTTCATATTAAGAACGCGGTATATAAGATAATTGTATATAATGTAACTTAAGTATGGCAAATATTTTATATTTAATTTTAATGTCTTAATATTTATGTCAATGTCATAAATTATTTAATTTATTATTAATATAAGGGATTAATTTGAAAAAAATTGTGTGAAAGGAAAGGGAGAGTTTAAAATAATTTTTAAAAGAAGAGAAGTAAATATTAATTTTTAATTTTGGTTTGAAAAATTAGATAAAAATAAGAAAATATATTAAGTATATAATACTGAATTTGGTGAAATTTTTATTAAGAAATATGAAATATATATATATATATATATATATATATATATATATATATATATATATATATATATATATATATATATATATATATATATATATATATATATATTATGAAAAAATGAATAATACATTATAATAAAACTTATTTTTTTATATAGTTAATTGGGTCTAATTTAAGTGATTGTGGAATGAAGTGTTATTCTCCCCACGTCTTACAAAATTCAGGTCAATCTAGGGCCTTAAATAAACAACTACTACAAGCTAGGAATCATTGTTTCAAATACTCAAATGAAAACTTCACATAAAACAACCTCATTGGATACACTTGAAAAAAGACTCTGAAGATAAAAGTGAAGAGACACTGCATCTAAATTAACCTGTTGGGGAAGAGCTCGCCTTTTTTACTGACTTGCGGGCCTGACTTCATGTTACCATTGCTTATGATGTTCCATGTGATTTCTTCTTATTTCAGACTACCATCCAAACTTCATTTGTAGATGTTGAGGTATTTGTGATGCCTATAATTCTTGGATTGTCTTGATCTAGAGCTTCTATTTTTTCTTGATCCAATACCTCATCTTCATCCGCCTGATTTTCCCAGCATGTCGATGGTTGAGGATATGGCTGGATTAGAAGTCCCTCATATGAGATCTGAGGGGAAGATGCCTCTTTCTCCAACTTCTAAATGGATTCTTGGTGCAAGTCTTGAGATAACGGAGTTGGATGAATAGTAGGATCTGGCTGAGATGAATTTTCACTGACTTGAAGAGGTTGTCCGTAGTCTTTTGATACTTGATGGTCATCATTAGATCCCACCCACCAAGTGGATTTCTGAAGCTTTATATTCTTCCTAGACCCTTTGGGACAATGGGTTGCAAGATGACTTGTTTCAAAACAAGATTTGCAACACAAGGAGACTCTCTCATAGTCTAGTTTATGAGACCAAGAATAAATTTTACCAAAAAAATAAACTTCAGCTAGGAACCCTTTACTAAAATCCAGTTCCACATAGATACGGGAAATAGTAGAGGTGTTGTGCCTTGTATTTTCAAGGCTTGCAAAGTGGAACTTTCTCAAAGCCGAACTGATGGCTTCAAGAGAGGGTAAACCCCAAAAATGCAATCCGCAGATTGGGAAGTCTCACCCAAACAGAGGTTGAGGAGAGAATGTCAGTAGCGAGATTGAAAGAAGGAATCTAGGGTTTCATGCACAAACCTAAGTTTCCCCAAAATCATGGACATGAGATGAGAATCAGATCTCGATCCTCAAAGTCGAACTCAACAATGAAGAATCCTTTGGCACAAGGATGAATGAAATCTCGTTGATGCATGATAAGTATCCAGGTAATCAAGATCCAGTTGTTGAGATCAACTAACTTTGGCCAAAAACCATTGAAGCGACAGACCAAACTCATGGATTTGTAATAATATTCCTCTTCCTCAACATCTTTTCCCATAGGAATGACAAGGGAAGGGGCTTCATGAACCAAAAGAAACAAGGAAGGAGGAGGAGAGTCTCGTTGAACAACATCCCGAAAGAAGGCACCAGACTACGAAACTGAAATCGGCCTGGACACGGATATGGAGGGAATGGCCCCACTGCTTGGGGCACCCACATAAATGGACAAGACCGCCGCCATGACCAATGAAGAAGACATGCACGAGGGATGAAGGCCAACGCGCGCAGAGGATGTGAGTGGTCAGGGTTAAACCCTAGCCGCCACACTCATGAGCAAGAGCGACTCCATCATATTGAATCATTTTGTTGCATTGTATACTTGTTCCATAATGAGTATATTGTTGTAAAGACTTCAATAAATTTTTATTTTAAAATTGAAAAAAATTGTGTATTAACAAAATAAAAACATTGAAACCTAAAGAATCTAAAAGTAAAAGTTTAGAAAAACATCTTGAAAGATAAATTCAATAATGAAACACACAAAAGTTTAGAAAAATTATTACAAAAAAAGTTTGAACTACTCAATAATGAAACACACAAAATACTACAAGCTTTTTGGTGATTTACCCTAAAATAAAGTCCAACACAGGTATCTACCTTGACAATCGATAGAAATGATTGCTTATCCAACCAATGGTCTCAATGCCATTACAATGTCTATAAAATCATCCTTATAAACTTATATAAAACATGTTGAATTGCATCTATCAATGCAACCACTAAAACACCATTTATAATGAAAAAATCATGCAAGACATTATTGAATCTCGTAAAGATATCAGATAAATATTAAATATAATAATATTTGTAACAACAATAATGAATAATAAATAAAAATTAATTAGTGAAAATGATGAAGGCATTCTTTTATGGTGCGACTCTACTCGAATTTGTCTTCCTTTGTTAGTGACCTCTTGCAACCCACCATTCATTCTTTTACTTGCAATCAATTGCAAATCACTACATATCATCCATACTATGGATGCCCTAATCCTCCTATGATTTATTGATGTGGTGTGCCATCCCTCAAGTTCCCTCCTCAACTTAGATCATTCTCTTATTAACCAATGCCCCCTCCATTTTTCTTCTCTTTATAACCTTGACAAAGGTCTTAATGTCAATGATTGTTGATCTATTGACTGTTGTGGATATTTCACTGGAACAGTTTGTCACAATAGATCTGATAAATAAAACTGAAATCTACACTATGAAGGTTAAATTCTTTTAGATTCTAGAATCTTTAGTTACTGATTTTCTCCTTATATGCATGCATGAAATAGATAAAATGCGGAAAACAGAGAACAATAAAACACAATCACACGCCATCCACAAAATAACACAAATATTTGCTCTCGGAAACCCTTACGAGAGAAAACCCAACTAAAAGGTGAGGTTGCTCCACTCTCTTTTGTCTGGTGTGGAAATAATGCAAGTACAAAGGAGAGGGAACTCTCTATGGATTCATCCAAGACTTGTGGCCTATTAAGATGATACAGAACTTTAACCCCCTCTATTATGCTCTCTAATTTTCCCACTCCCAGTTGTTCTGCTTTGCTATGGAACAAAATACAATAACATAGAATGGAACCCCCTCTCCTCCTAGCAGCCCGATATTTAACATGGTCTTACAACCATCTAGGGGTAGGGTTTTCACTTCCTCAACCCTCAATTGTGATAGGGTTTTGGACCTTATATAATCTTCTTTAAATTCCATACATGGCTAGCCCCATATAAGTGAGTAACAGGGGTTGACATGGCATCCTCTCGTACCATGGTGGTCAACACGATAGGTCAACTTGTGAGAGGCATAACTTTCACATACAGACTTTGATTGGGGTGATTCTTGCACTATTGGAAAGGTATCGGTCTGTAGAACACTTTTTGCACCTTCCAATCATTTTTGCACCAAAAAATGATGTTTGATGCCTCAAAATTTCTCCAAAAGGTTTCAAACCCCAATTTTCCAAACTAGGACCTACCATTAAAATGACCCTACAAGTTGATTCCTCCAATTCTTTCCACTCGGAAAGCATCAATACGGGTGAAAAACAAAATAACTATCCATTCTGGATCAACTGCCATGTTGGCTATTATGTTAACTTAGATTCAGTGCTTGTTGGTTTCCCAAGTTAAGGCAGTGCTTGTCCACTCACTAATTGGAAGATGGAGAGATGAATATTTTATTGCAAGCTTAGATTTCACAAACCAAATATGAGATACATACTTCTATGGGTTGATGTAGTGCCCATTTTTTGCACATGATATCAATTGTTTCTGTGACCACATGTGGAAACTCTCATTCTATCAAATCTATAACATTCTCTATAGCATTAATTTTGGGTGTTTTATGTGCAACGATGACTACTCTTATGCAGGGCCTCTTCTTGCAACTTCTCCATCCATTTTCTTGAAGTTATTTATTGGTGCAATTCCCTTCCCAAGAGCACGATTCAAGTGATATTTAATCTAGTATGTTTAAGAAAGGAGTCAGATCCATCCATTGAATCAATAGGGTCATAGTGTTGACAAGGTGAAGTTCATCTAGATGGGAGGGACTTTCATATTTTTCTTTGCTAACTATCATGATGATGATGATGGTCATCATGATGCAGGACCAATCTCTCCCCATTAGTTCCATGATGGTTATGTTGTTGTTCACTAGTTGTGAGTGTGATCCTCATCTCATGCCTTTCTCAGGTAGAACAAGTTGTGAAATAGAAAATCTTCATGGTAGCCAGGCTAGGGTTATATACTAGCATTATAGGTGGTGTCTCTCTGCTAATGTATATGTTGTTTGACATAATAGAAAAAATAAGGATTATATATTTATGTTCAATATGGTGTGGAATTTATGTTGATTTATTACTAACTCCGTTAGGCACTACCACTACCATGCCATAAGCCTTCTCAACCTCTGTAACACATTATTTCTTTTCATTCACAATTTATCGCCCTTGTTAATTGATTAAAGACCCACATTACAAGGGAGATGGAAAATAATGTAACCTATACACATGATGTTTATTTGAAGGATAATATAGATATCTCCACTTGTACATATATTTTATTGAATGTATTCATGACAGTCCAATAAATATTGCTTGCCTTCATTGTATAATATAAGTAGGGTAGGTTGGATTTCTTCATTGTCCAAATCAAGGTAGAGCTCTTAAAATGCCAACTTGGCTCAACCACAATGATTAAATGTGATTTTCATGGTATATTTGGTCATGATATATGTGTTTGTTTGTTTTTAATGTCATGTAATTGGTTTTCAAACTTCATAAACACAAAAAAAACTAGGCCATCATTCTTCATGGTTAAGTAACTAGGCCATCATTCTTCATTGTTACGTCATGTGATCAAAGGGATTCTACATCCCTGTCATAACATGATGTATATATCATTAATGAGAATGAATATACATATTCAACTTTCTACTTTGATGAATCTTTCTTGTGCATGTATCTCCTTCCTTGTAATATGTTGTTTGTTCATTGTAAAAAACCGAGCTAGTATGGTAGATGTGCTCATCATGCATTGTCATCATGTCATCTCATTACCGGGATTCTACGTCGAAGTAATGTTCACATGGTGATAGGATCCATTAACAACAAAATATATGTGGTGAAACATGGAGGTTCTTACAAATCAAATGGAATAGTTTGGATGGCCATGGGTATGGATGGAATTTTTAAAGGTAACATTATAGGAAGTCACTATGGAAGTTAAAATTCACTTGGTAAGGATTTGATGTTTTGGGTTTATAGCCCTCTACTATGTAATGGTTAAGAATATGGATTTCCTCTTAAGAGGTCATAGGTTCAAATCTAGATGGAGTAGAGTATGTACACCTTTGTTGATTAACTCTCTAATTTAATTAATCTCTTTTTTGAGAAGGTTCTCCTTCCATATAATATATTATGTATTAACATTGTGAAGTATATAAATTCACTACAACATATTAAACTAGGTTACGTAACTAAACCATCATTATGTGTTGCTACTTCATGTGATCAAAGAAATTCTACATCCCTATCATAACTATCATAACATGATGTATATATAATTATTGAGAATGAATATATCTATTTAACTTTCTGCTTTGATTAATATTTCTTGTCCATGTATTTCCCTCCCTGTAATATATTGTTTATTCATTGTAAAGTACAAATTTTTTGTTACAAACTAAGTTAGTATGGTAGATATGATCATCATGCATTGACGTTATATCATCTCATTACAAGGATTCTATGTTGAAGTAATATTGGCATGGTGATAGGATTCATTAACAACAAAATATGTGTGGTGAAACATGGAGGCTATTACAAATCAAATGTAATAGTTTCGATGACCATGAGGTATGGATAGAATTTTTAAAGGTATGTTAATGTTGCTATGGAAGTTAAAATTCACTTGGTAAGGATTTGATGTTTTGGGTTTATAGCCCTCTACTATGTAATGGTTAAGAACATGTGTTTCATCCTAGGAAGTTACATGCTCAAATCCAGAGGGTGTAGCACCTCTGTAGACTTTAGCAATCAAATAGTTGCATGAAGGGAGTCCCTTGTCCCACAAATAAGGGGTTTCATAGGCAAATTTAGTGTACTACTTAGTGGTGACCTTAAAAATAGATTATTATTATTATTTAATATTCATTTATATATGTAAATATTGGTATGGATCCCAAAAGAAGTATTAGAGAAGTGAATATTAATTCTATCAAGCATTAGAAAACTAAATAAATCTAACTAGTTTTTAATATTAAATAAAAGAGATAAGTGAATATTAATTCTACCAAGYATTAGAAAACTAAATAAATCTAACTAGTTTTTAATATTAAATAAAAGAGATGACATAGTCAAAATTAACCATCCCCATTTTAGATATGCATATAAACGAAGGCTATTGCTATGTAAGAAACTAGTTCTAGATCTACTAGAATGTCTAATTTACATTCTCTTTCTTGTTTACATATCAATTGATATCAGAGCATTGATCCCTGAAGAAATTTCCTTTTTTTTGTTTATGTGGCCTGCTCTGGACTCAAGAGCATCTATTTATGTTTGTACTTATGATTATTCTGCTTTGATTTCACGCCAACTATTCAACAGTCATAGACATGCAGATCCTTCAGAGTTTCTCGACGATTTGGTTATGCTTGGCATTGCATCAACTCATATGGCTTCTAAATCATCATCTAACAAATAGATGCGGACATGTATATCTGTAGCTGAATCTGACTGTAGATTTGGGTTATCGGAAGGCCTGGTTGGGCCCTCTGATAACTCAAATCTACAATTAGGTTAAGGATGCTACATGCTTTCACACAGTTGAGGAGCCATTTTATTCAAAACAATAAGCTGAATGAAAAAGGCTTGATATGGCTGAGGCTTGCCCTTGCTGCTACTTCTGCTCGTCCTAAGTGTCCTCTCCAGGTTTAGCCAACTTATTTCAACTCTTTGCCCTCTGCTCACATGTATCAGAATTAAGTTAGGAATTTCAAAACTAAAACACCCATCAAGTTTGAAGGTTTTGACAATTTAAACAGTTTGAGAAAGAAAGTTGATAGGTAAGAGAAAGTTTTAGTTGTATTTGATTGACAAATTATTCATCAAATTTCATCATGTTCCTAACAATTATTTTGATGTAAAATTTTTAATTATCAAACTACAAAAATTCATGATGTGGTCAACAATGATATGATGATAATAATTCAATGATGAATGTATAGGTTTTCACAATTAATCATAATGTTGCTTGAGTTTTCTGAAGATAAACTGAAAATAAACGTCCAATGGTTCAAAATTAAACCCCACAATGTTATTGTGATGACTGATGGGACTTCACCTGATATTCCATATTTATGATGCATGTCCTAATAGCAGCCAACTTATTATTTTGAAGAAGATTCATAGTGGTCCAGTAAAAGTTAAGAAGTACAACCATACATTTGACATGGTCATCTATCTAGATGCCAAGGAGCTGAGCTGATTGAGTATTGGTCTCCTGCAACACATAAGTTTTCAAATAAAGGAGTAGAGTTCAAGTTTAAGACATAGATGAACCTCTATTATTTGGCAAAATCTAAGACTACAGTTTCTACACTAGAGGTCAGTCCTGATGGTAAACAATTTGTGACTATATCACCCAATCAACATATTTGAGTCTTTTGGTTTCTTACAGGGAAATCAACTCTAGAGGATAAGATGGCCATCGCTGAAAGCACCATGATGGAATTAGGTGAAAGACTGTGCAATAAGCACCAAGCCTTCATCAAACACCAACTGGGCACTGAACCATCATGAACTAGATGTTCTTTTACCTGTTGGAACGATGGAACATTTTGTAGAGCCTGTAGGTCTAGAGCTGCACCAATAGCCAGAAAGTACTGTAGATGCACATGAAATACTCACCTGTGATTCAAGCACTAGTAGATTAACTTCCATGGGAGATTGTTCTCAGTGTTACTCATGATGAAGATGTGTAGTCAAACATTTGGAACGGGCAACAAAAACCGCCTGTCGATATCTTGTCGTCTTTCATGAAGACAAATCTATCATCTTCTTTCATGTTTCTTGCTTCAGCAACATTATGGATTGTTTACCACAATTACGGGGCTCTGCATATGATGTTCGCAGATATTTTTGGCGCATCAACAAAGAATTCCACGCTGCAGCACTTCCTCCTCTATTTGCTCCTTCCCGCAATTTCTTTAATATCCTGCAATACCCTTTGGGCGATATTTGGGAGGAGCCGTTGGCGAACAGCGTGGGCCAAAAACAATTCTGCAACAATTTCTACCTTGAAAATGGCCGGCGTTTTAATCCATTTTCTTAGATGGATTACAAGGCCGCATGCTAAAGATTCTATATTTTTTTTTTTAGGATATTTGATCAAAATTCGGTTCCACGCTATAGATTTTATATTTTTATGAGGATATTTGATCAAAATTCAGTACGAAATTGTTGGATTTATAGATTTAAGTAATTATTTTTATAGAATTTAAGTATTAACTAAATCCATTTCTACATTCAAAAATAAATTTTGAACAACAAAAATTAATAATTTATATAAATTTATATAACTAAAAAAACTATTTCATAAAACAATTAGATTTTCATTATATTATGAATACATAATATATTTTATTTTTATATGCATCTATGGTTGTCCACCATTGCACATGCCAAGGTTATATGAAAAAACTAAGATAAAGAACAAATACTTTTAATAATACTCATGAGCTTTGTGGTCCTTTAGGTTAGAGTCTAAAGAGCTAAAGACGAAATTTCGCTTATAATAACATCAAAAAGTTGCACGAGATTTTGCTTTTTCAAAGCACTCCATGTGGTTTCTTTTCCAATGCATTTCCAACTTTATTTTTTAGAACCTAGTTGGAAAGTTTTTTGGGATGGTAATGGATATCCTATATATATATATTTATTGTTTTAATAGTAAAATTTAAATTTTAAAAATTTAAATAGAAAAATTAATTTAATTTAATATTTGTATTTTTTTGTCAAATTTTGTTAGGGTGATTGGATTTCGAGGGTTTTGTTATGTAAGGTGGTCAAGGTTCGAAATTCACAATAGTTGAGAGGAGTTACCTGAAAAAATTTAGCCATCTAGGTCGGGTGTGATTCCAGGGTGATTTTATGTAAGGCGGTCAAGGTTCGAAATTCGCAGTAGTTGAGAGGAGACACTCGAAAAAATTTAGTCATGTTAAGGGTTGGTGTGGCCCACACAGGATGCGATCCCTGGGCGATTTTGACAACTTAGATGCCCCTAGGCCACGGTTTCTTAGACCACCAGGTAACAGACACCCTAGTAAACAAAAAAATATATTTGTAATTTTTTTTTGTTATTTTTAGGCTATTTTATGACATGTCCATTCATTGCATTGTTAATTAGTAGTATATGAAAGGGAAGTTTCACATGGCTAATAAAGTGGGTTTAGCAAGTCCTATGTAGTAGACACACTCAACACTAATTCATTGATATTTCTCCTTGAGATGAACAAAGTATATCAAGATTCCTTCTCCCATTTTTGAAGAGAAAAAATATGCTCTGTGGCTTTCACGTAGATATAATCCTTGCCCTTAGCAACATTTTAAAACTTGGATTTTACATGTTTCCTTCTTGTCTTTGTCTAATCTATAGCCTTTGTTGACTTACATTGTGTGACAACAACAACAACAACAACATAACACCCTTCCACTTCACGTTTGACTTCATGAACATCTTTTACCATGGCTAGGCAACACAAGCATTGGTCCATTAAGAATAAAACCAATACAAAGGATTCCAAGACCAGGTCGAGAATAGTGTCACTTGAAACAAGAAGGTAGGACCATTTCCTCACTAAGAAGATCTCCAATTAAGGGAGGAAATGAAGAGAATGAGGTGAAATCCCAAGGAGGCCCAAATTAGTGAGGATTCATAGTCGAGGCATATGACCTAATCAAATTTCCTTGTGAAGTTAAGAAGCATGCAAGCGAAGAGTCATATATCTCAACTAGTGTGAAAATACCTCTACACAAGCTCACATTGATGGCGTGATCACAATGTTTAGTGCACAGGATATTTACCAACTTCCTTGGCATATGGCATTGCATGGTAAACGATTGTGGGACCCAAACATCCCTTATTTGAATGGCGAAGGAAAAACCTAATGCCCCC
>JASDQU011176152.1:26174-46311 GCA_032191745.1 Picea mariana
TGAGAGGAGTTACCCGAAAAAATTTAGCCATCTAGGTCGAGTGTGATTCCAGGGTGATTTTATGTAAGGCGGTCAAGGTTCGAAATTCACAGTAGTTGAGAGGAGACACCCAAAAAAATTTAGTCATGTTAAGGGTTGGTGTGGCCCACACAGGATGCGATCCCTGGGTGATTTTGACAACTTAGATGCCCCTAGGCCACGGTTTCTTAGACCACCAGGTAACAGACACCCTAGTAAACAAAAAAATATATTTGTAATTTTTTTTAGTTATTTTTAGGCTATTTTATGACATGTCCATTCATTGCATTGTTAATTAGTAGTATATGAAAGGGAAGTTTCACATGGCTAATAAAGTGGGTTTAGCAGGTCCTATGTAGTAGACACACTCAACACTAATTCATTGATATATCTCCTTGAGATGAACAAAGTATATCAAGATTCATTCTCCCATTTTTGAAGAGAAAAAATATGCTCTGTGGCTTTCACATAGATATAATCCTTGCCCTTAGCAACATTTTAAAACTTGGATTTTACATGTTTCCTTCTTGTCTTTGTCTAATCTATAGCCTTTGTTGACTTACATTGTGTGACAACAACAACAACAACAACATAACACCCTTCCACTTCACGTTTGACTTCATGAACATCTTTTACCATGGCTAGGCAACACAAGCATTGGTCCATTAAGAATAAAACCAATACAAAGGATTCCAAGACCAGGTCGAGAATARTGTCACTTGAAACAAGAAGGTAGGACCATTTCCTCACTAAGAAGATCTCCAATTAAGGGAGGAAATGAAGAGAATGAGGTGAAATCCCAAGGAGGCCCAAATTAGTGAGGATTCATAGTCGAGGCATATGACCTAATCAAATTTCCTTGTGAAGTTAAGAAGCATGCAAGYGAAGAGTCATATATCTCAACTAGTGTGAAAATACCTCTACACAAGCTCACATTGATGGCGTGATCACAATGTTTAGTGCACAKGATATTTACCAACTTCCTTGGCATATGGCATTGCATGGTAAACGATTGTGGGACCCAAACATCCCTTATTTGAATGGCGAAGGAAGAACCTAATGCCCCCCCCCCCCTCCCCTTCTTGCAATTTGTGGTCAATGATAATGGGATTAGGGTGAAAGAGGAGATCTCTTCCTCAACTCAAACCATATTTAGTTTCTTTCCAATTTATTAATCCCTTGATTTATCATATAATCAACCTTGTAACTAAATCTTTATTTAACCAAAAAGCAAAATCATCATAAGAAGCCACTCCCTAACCTTATTATGCCAGAGTCATCCCTGACACATCGTTAGGACCAAGCTAAATTTTCTATTCTTGATAGGTAAGTTATTTATTTCTCGGATAGTTTACATATACATACATAATGTTATCACTCAACTTATATAATACATACATATTGTTGTCACTCAACTTATATAATATGACTATCATCACAGGATGGGTTTCCAAATAGATTACCATCAAATATATATTCTTTGTTTCATTCTTTTTATCACAAATTAAGGTTTCAAGGAAAAAAGAAAGAAAATCCACAACAACATTTGACTATCACAAAGTAGGTTTCAAAGGAAAAGACAAAGAAAATCCACTAAGTATAACAAGTGTTTTAAAACTCATTCTCAATAGACCAACTAGGTTGCCCTACATCCCTTGTTTCAACGTGAGGACCAATATATAGTTGGACTCAACCATTAGGGCGAAATACACCATAAAAAATGATCACTATTTAATGAATACAAGACCAAAAAGATAAGAAAAAAACTATTATTAACGAGTAATTGCAACATACTTTTTAAAATGTTTCTTTTAAAAATTGAATCTTTAAACATAAAGAGCTTTTTCCACGTTTGCAAATTTTACATTATGTCGTACTTCATGATTAAAAGTCACTCCAATGAAAGGTTATACCCCTTAGTTATATAACTTAATAAATATTATTAAAAATACCTCAACACTTTTGAGACATAACGTTGCATGTAGTCCCAATGTTAAATTGTTTATATTAAAAAAGGGCACAATTTAAATTTCTGAGGTTCAAGTGACCTTCTGTCCCCACTGATATAATATTAGAGTCATGACTATACTAAAGAAAATTATAACGATGTGCATTTTGTAATAAATTATAATAATCTGCATTTCCAGTAATACGTACCCCTTTTACTTCAACTGGTCGTTCCATGGACTTTTTGTATGCAAATGAAGAAACAACCATGTGCTTCCCATGTTCCTTTTTTTTTAAATTGTTATGTACCTTAATGTTGTTGATCCCTTGTGGCATGCAACTCCTTTTCAGTTTCACTAATCTATCCTCAACACCACCTGCAATCAACATAACTAACCTATATTAAAAAAAGTGTAAAAAATATTAAGAATTAGAGGTAATTTTAATTTTTAAAATTAAGAAAAAGCTAATAATATATCATAATAAACTTAGAATTGAAGATCTAAACTTTATAATAAATTTTATAGTCGATATTTATTTTAAAATTGATAACAATCAGATATCTTTTCTTCAACATGTTATGAATCAGAATATAACCTAGGTGGGGAGGATAACACTTTAGGATTAGAGCTTCATTGACTCTTTTTTATTTAAGCACTGAGGAGCTTCTGCAGTCCAACATGTGCAACATGTGAGATCATGTCAAAGGATTCTTGGGATGGGTGACCTCCTAGGAAGTCTTGGTTAAAGGGTGTAATCCCCATAAGTGATGATTGATGCTATGTGATTCATTTCACTAGTTTCAATCCCACTTCTTCACCCCTGTGGGAATCACCCAATGCAATGAGTGCTAAGTGGACTATTCAAAAATCATGAGAAATCGACCAATTTCAACTAATACTCATGGACACAGGTCATAGATTAATGACTTCATGCAAATAATCCTGAAAATAATATCTCATATTTTCGATTGCAAAAGCCCCTAAATGCTTAAAGAATGTGATGATTAAGTGAACATTAAGATATAGTTAGATTTAGATCATCAAAATTTAATTTGAGACCATTCCATACTCTATTTCATGATAAGTGTTATGTGTAAATTGAGCAAAAATTTCCTCATTTGCGTTGTGATGTAATTATGACTAATTAATTGGGGATTTGTTTTAAATGATCTAGGATTTAACATCCATTCATAAAAAGAACATAGATTTAGTATATGAAAAGTAGCTATTATGTTAATCTTATGTGTTATCAAGTAGAGTCTATGGAAACTTCAACACTTGTAGTGAAATAATGCTTAATACCAATGACAAGTCTAAGTCAATTGCAATGATTACAGATGTTTATGATAGTGACAAGAAGGAATTTATTGCACATAAGTTTTAACTACTCAACAATGAGAGACACAAAACACTACAAGATTTTTGGTGATTTACCATCCAAAAAACATCTAAGGCATATATCTACCCTAACAATCCATAGAAATGGTTGCTTCTCCAATAAATGGTCTTAATTATACATTATGAGGTCTATACAAACATTCTCAATTATGTATATCAATGCAACCACTAAAAATTCATCTCTAATACAAAAATAGTGCAGGACATTATCGAGTCTCATAAAGATACCAAACAAGTGCTCAATATAATAATATTAACAACAAAAACAATAAATAATACATAAAAATTACTTAGTAGTAGTGATAATATTGCATAGAAGGCATTTTTTAAGGTGTGGCTCTACTTGATTTTTTTGTCATTTGTTATTGGCCTCTTGCAACCCACCATCTATCCTTTGTTTATAGTCAATTGCAAACCACCATGTGTCATCCATACTATGGATGCTTTAATATTCCTATCCTCCTATGTTCTTTTGTTGTGGTTTCCCTCCATCGAGTTTCCTCCTTGGCTCTAATCCTCCTCTTGTTGAGTGACATCCCTTCCATTCCTCTTCTCTCTGCAACCCTAATGAAGGTCTTGATATTGGTGGCTACCATTTTGTGATCAATCATCAACCATAGTTCACAGTTGTTGATGATGGTTGACAAATGTTGACGTTAGTAACCATGGTCGACCATAGTAGATAATGATTAAGAATTTTTTAACATGGTTTACCGACACTAACCATTGTTGACCATCCTTAATCCTTGATGCAACCACTCACTAAAACAATCATCCCCTCATAAAATATGCTCACAAAGACAATACGCCCCTAATCCAATGTTGCCCCATAACACACTAACCCCCTAATACATTTATCCCTTAATGTAATGTGATCTCATACACATAGCCTTTAATACACTATGAATCTTGACACACTAACCGCTTGATACACCATGACTCCCAACCCATAGATCCCAAGTGTCATCACCCCCTGACACATTAAGACTTTGCACACACTATTCCTTTCATATATATACTATGACCTCCAATCACTTTGAACATGGACACAATAATATGCACTAATCCATTAAACATATATCCCATTAATCCCCTAACCCATATATTTTTTTACCTCACTAACCTCTAAAACCCATTAACCCTTTACTGTCATTGACCTCCATTAATTGTTGTTGATCATAATTAATTATTGTTAACCTTACTTACCATAGTTAACCATAGTCAACCGTGTTTGTACATCATTAACCATGGTTGAAAATCCTTGACTGTTGGTGTAATCATTCACTAACATATTCACCCTTTGACACATTCTGATATATAATAMACTAACCCCCTAATACAATGTGACCCCGAACAAAATAACCCCCCAATACACTAACCCTTTGATACATTAGGACCACATGYTACCCCCCGAGGCTAGGGGTAACTAAGGATATGATGTCTTGAGGCCCACAGGTTGAAGACATGGACTGTCAAGAGCCAGATGACCAGTTGAGCCCACATTGAGTAGACAAAGCCCTTCCTCTCCACAATGTATCATTATTCATTGACAACTGCATARCAGTGTCCACCACACTAGCTTGGCCCAAAAAGGACAACAAGTCTAGCTTCATGAGGTAACAAGTATGGTCTCATTGTAAGATTCACTTTAATAATTGAAGCATTTGAGCATGTTGCAAAGAGTTCTTTCTTGATTATGAAAACATTTGCTTGGAAATCATTGTTGTTTATTGTAGCTTCGGGAGGTATTCCCACAAGAGGCCAAGGTGTCAAGCATGTGGGAATATTCGTTGGCACCAGATTAACCTTTCATTTCAATGAAATYGGCCCCAAAATGRGGCTAGGGCCTCATGGGAAAGTTGATGGGCTTTGTGGGCTTGTGATGGGGTGTCACACCCACAAAGTGGAAAAAATATTCTAATTRATTGTTGAGTTTAGAAGGGGTGTCTAAACTTACTCATTGGACTTGTATATAAATGAGAGAGGTCATTGTGACATTTTCTCATATTGGAAGAAGAGTTAGCAAAAGTGAGTTTGCACTTGTGCTAGGTGGATTGGTGTTTTCAACAAAAGGAAATTTCACATGATGGAAAATATAGACTAGGGTTGAGGACTCTCTATTTTATGTTCTTGGCAGGGGAAAACACACCACAGATGTGGGAGAGAGAGTCAGACATAGAAGGAAGAAACTATACGAGTGGAGCGAATCATATGAAAGTGTCTATACATATTTTTGTGCATGTACGTGGGTTTCAGTGGAAATAGTCGTGTACATACGTAGGTTGTAGTGGGAACAATCATGTACGTACATGGGTTGTAGTGGGAATAGTCATGTACATTCGTACAAAGTTTTATGGGCAGGTGCATGTCCTTACATGATGACATGTGATGTAAGTAGGTCGTACATGTGGTCCGCAGTAGATTTGTGGGCAAAAGATATTTCCAAGATATTTGTTGAGGTTTGAATTTTCTGATTTGTATGGTTATTGGAGGACAAGGTTGTCCTCAGATTTTGGTGATATTTGTATTGAATAAGAGGACAAGGTTTTCCTCGGATTTTGGTGATATTTGTATTGGCTAAGAGGACAAGGTTGTCCTCGTATTTGGTGATATTATACTGGTTGGGAGGGTTGGTTTTTCCCTCATAATTTATGAAGTTAACAAGGTTACAAAACTGAAATTTTTGTCTCACATGTGTTAATGATTCATCTATGATCCTTTGTGTTTCTGCTGCATATAATTTCAATCAATAATTTTTAGTGTAAAACCATTTAGTGATGAAAACTAGGGTTTTATTGTTAGATCTAGGAAGCAATTTTCAGATCCGAAAATTAGTCGCATAGAGTTGCATGTAAAAGTTGACATGGTATTAGAGCTTGGGACATGAAGAGAAGGGGATCATCTTGAGACAATTTTGTTGGCTACAACACTAGAGGAGTGTCGTTCTTGTTCTTGTTCTTGTTTAGGGAAGGTCACCATGGTGAACACATTGAAGCTTAAGGACAGGTTGGGAGGGGAAACCAACATCTAGGTTTGGAAGGCAAGGGTTCTCCTTAAGTTAGAAGAGAATGACCTCAAGGAGTATGTTGAGAGTATGGTTGTATCCCCTAATGATATGCATGAATTGACAACTCACATGAAGAAGGAAGTGAAGGCCAAGAAGGTATTGCTAGAGTCCGTGAAGAACCACTTGATTCCTCACATTGCTGAGAATAAATATTCCAAGGACATGTATGATGCTTTGGTAGGTCTATACCAAAATATGAATAATGGTAGGAAGTTGCATTTGAAGCACCAGCTTCATGTTGTCAAGATGTCTAGTGAGGACACATTTGTGAACTATCTTATGAAAATTACACAAATCCAATATCATCTTGTGGCCATCGGTGATAAGGTGGAGGATGTTGAGTTGGTGAATGTAGCATTTAGAGTTCTTCCCAGGTATTGGGAACCATTTGTGCAGGGGATATGTGTACGAGAGAAGTTACCAAACTTTGATAGACTATGGACATATTGTATCTAGGAGGAGACTTGATTAGTATCCAGGGTTGATATGGATGGTATGATGAAGAGTAGTAGTGATGAGAACCAAGCCCTTGTACTAGCCTGCACTAGCAAGGTAAAAAGAAGTTCTCCAGGAAGAAGGGATTCTCCCGAGAGAGAAGCATCTATAGAGATGAGATAGAAGAATGATATTAGAAAGATCAGATGTTTTGAGTGTCATGAATTTGGGCACTATGCTTCAGTGTGTCCACATAGGAGGGGAAGGTTAAGAAAGAAATAAGCATCAACAACCAAGGTTGATGAGGTTACAGACAAGTTCCATAGGGATATCTTTTTGGTATCCACCCTTTCAAGTATAGTCTCCAGCAGAGGGACYTGGTTGGTGGATAGTGGAGCATCTTACCATATGACAGGTGCTAGAGAGTTGTTTGACAGATTCACAGAGACTAGCTCAGACTTTTGTGTGGAGCTTGGTATGGGAACCAAGCTTGCAATACAAGGATCTGGTACATTATCATTCATACTTGATTCAAGAGAGGTGTTGAGGGTGTCAAATGTGTTATGGGTTCTATAACTCAAGAGTAGTGTTTTGTCAATATCAGAGATTGAGAATAAGGGGTACCATATATTGTTTCGATATGGACAAGTGTTGTTTATGCCCATATAATCTAGCTTCAAATCAACAATGGTTTTTGGAGTTAGGGAGGGAAACCTATATAGGTTTAGGGGAAATCATATTCATAATTTGACTAGCATGAGAAGAGAGACATATGAGGAAAAGGTGGATCCACCAGTGGTGAGACAGGTAGTTCCATCAGTGGTGAGGCAGGTGGATCCACCAGTAGCACAGAGGGAGCAGGTAGTTCCACCAGTGGTGAGGCAAGTGGCCCCACCAATAGCACACAGAGAGCAGGTAGCTCCACTAGTGGTGAGGAAGTGTCCCCACCAATACTATCGGCTCAGATGGAGCCAAAGTTCAAAGGGAGTCATCCCTTAGGATCCAGTAGGGAGGGGCAGCATCCTTGGACAATTTAGAGGAAGGAGGCTTCTAGGGCATGTGAGACCTCCATGGAGGATTTAGTTGTTTCAGCAGGTTTTGCTATAGTCAGAGAGGGCGTTTTGTTTATTGTAGTTTTGGGAGGTATTCCCACAAGAGGCCAAGGTGTCAAGCATGTGGGAATCTTCATTGGAACGAGAGTGTCCTTTCATTTCAKTGAAATCAGCCCTAGAATGAGGCTAGGGCCACATGGAAAAGTTGATGGGATTTGTGGGCTTGTGATGGGGTGTCACACCCACAAACATGAATAACATATTCTAATCAATTGTTTAGTTTATAAGGGGTGCCTAAACTCATTCATTGGACTTGTATATAAAGGAGAGAGKTCATTGTGACATTTTCTCATATTGGAAGAATGGAGTTASCATAAGTGAGTCTGCACTTATGCTAGGTGGCTTGGTGTTTTCAACAAAGGGAAATTTTGCATGATGTAAAAWCTAGCCTATGGTTGAGGACTCTCTATTCCTGTTCTTGGAAGGGAAAAGCACACCAAACATGTGGGAGAGAGAGGCAGTCGCAGAAGGAMGAAACTTTATGAGTGGAGTGAATTATACATAAGTGTCTGTACAGGTTTTCCTGCATGTACGCGGGTTTTAGTGGGAACAATAGTGTACGTATGTGGGTTGCAATGGGAACAAATGCGTATACACACTGGTTTTAGTGGGAACAKTCATGTACATCCATATAGATTTTTCTAGGTAGGTACAAGTCTATATAGGCTGATAGGTGATGYCATCAGGTCATACAAGTGGTCTGCAATATATTTGTGGGAAGAAGATATTTCTAGGATATTTGTTAAGGTTTGGATTTTCTTGTTTGTATGGTTATTGTAGGACAAGGTTGTCCTCATATTTTGGTGATATTTGTATTAGCCAAGAGGACAAGGATGTCCTCAAATTTTCTGATATTGTACTAGTTGGGAGGGTTGGTTTTACCCTCATAATTTTTGAAGTTAACAAGGTTACATAACTGAAATTTGTGTCTCGTATGTGTTAATGATTCATCTTTGATCTTTTGTTTTTCTGCTGCATATAATTTGAGTCAATAATTTTTAGTGTAAAATTGTTCAGTGATAACAGCTAGGGTTTTACTATTAGATCACTAGGAAGCAATTTGAAAATTTGAAAATTAGTCACATAGAGTTGCATGTGAAAATTGACATGTTACCCCCACAAGCTAGGGGTAATTAAGGAGATGATGTCTCGAGGACCACAGGTTGAAGACATGGAGTGTCGAGAGCCAAATGACTAGTTTATCCCACATTGAGCAGGCAAAGCCCTTCCTGTCCACCACACATCATTATTCGTCGACAACAACATAGAAATGTCCACCACATTAGCTTGGAACAAAAAGGAAAATAGGTCTTTCTTCATGAGGTAACAAATTTGGTATCGTTGTAAGTGTCACTTTAACAATTGAAGCATTTTATCATGTTGCAAAGAGTCCTTTCTTGATTATGAAAACATTTTCTTGGTAATTATACCATTTTCCTCATTTCACCTTGGTGGTTGACATTAGGACCACATGTTACCTCCCCAAGCTAGGGGTAACTAAGGAGATGATGTCTCGAGGCTCACGGGTTGAAGACATGGCGTGCCTAGAGCCATATGACCAATTGAGCCCATATTGAGAAAAAATATCCCTTCCTCTCCACCATGCATCATTATTCATCGACAAAAGCATAACATCGTCCACCACACTAGCTTGAGATAGAAAGTACAACATGTCTCACTTCATGAGGTAACAAGTTTGGTCTCGTTGTAAGTGTCACTTTAATAATTGAAGCATTTTATCATTTCTCAAAGATTCCTTTCTTGATTATGAAAACATTTTCTTGGAAATTATACTTTTTTCCTCATTTCACCTTGGTGGTTGACATGGTTTCCTAGTAATTGGGTGACCCTTGGGGAAAAGGATTGCTATTGTGGGGGTTTCCTTGAAGGGTCATCATACCATTCTCGCTCATTTCTACCACTTTCCACACTTCTTCCCTTTTGTTTCCTCATCTTGACCCCAAGAAGGGATTATACCTCATTTCATGGGAAGATGGGGCTAAAGACCCAGAGGGTTTGTAGTTGGAAAAATTTTAAAGCCATAAATTATCCCTCTAGATTCTCTCCCTAAGGTACTGAGAGAAATGAACTCCTTCTCCATAAAAATGAAGGACCTTTTAAAAAGGAAAACACATAATTAATAAATGTCCTGCTTGTTGGGGGAATGCATTTTCGGTGTCTTTTAATTTTCAGTGCATATGGCACTCAGTTTGTTCTTAACTACAAGTGGCATTGCGATGATATTTACTTTCCATTTCACAGAACACTCAATGTTCAAACCTTAATAAATTAATGGAGAATAGAAGGGATTGGGAAAAGCTTGCATTGCAAATGAGGGATGCAACGCACCCTCCACAAAGGCACCCATAAATGAGACAATATTATCCCTTAATATGTCAAGAACCCCATGCCCAAAAGTCACACTCCCATCCACCTCATATTCACTACATGACTTAGATATGGTCTTCTTGGGAAACACTTCTTGACTTAGGGATTGATCTAGCCAATAGGGCACCATAACAACCCTCCCATACTTAAATTTGGAAAATTTTATAAGGTCTTTGAGCATTTATTTAGTTTGAAAAGGAGGTGTTTAATGCACATGTTTGGGTGGTTCTCTTACTAAATGTGGCTTACTTGGCATGATGCATGTGAATTGTGGAGCCTTGGAGGGTGTACTTGTTTTTCTTTGCGGGAACTTGCTTGGTGAAATCTATCTATGGAGGAATTATGCCATTTTGACCTTGATGGGGGGTTGAAAGCCCCTAGGATGGATGTTATACCCCACAGGATGGGAAAAGCACCACGAAGCCTTTGTGTGCAAGGGATAGAGAGTGTTGCATTTGTAGGCACTTTGAAAACATTCAATGATGAAAACATGTCCTTTTTCACATGGACATTGGCCTTTGGAGGACTAGGATGTCACCTTCCAAGCCCTTGACGTCATTTAGAGGCTAGGGTTTGGTGGGCTTGATGGTTTCAAAGGTGATGTGATGTGGTTTGAAGGAAGGAGATGCATGTCATGACACTCTAGTAAATGAGAGCTTGACACATGGCCTTTGGAGGCCCAATGATCTGCTTTTTTGAGGCACGACGTCTCTTTTCTAGGCCTCACGTCACCCTTCTAGGGCATGACATCACCCTTTTTAGGGTTTTATCTTACGTGATTTTATTATTTGCAAATTGTAAGAGAAACTAAAGAGGGTCATCCCTCTTTTAAGTTTTTGTTCACATTTTTATGTGGACAAATTGATTTATATGGCCTCATATAAATAGAGGTCATCTCTTTTTCATTTTCACATATCATGACTTGAAAATTACATAACTCTTGGACTAAAATTTTCGAACTCCTTGGACAATTCTCTATCTCTTGTCTCTTCTGCAAAATGGATGGAATACTTGTCTATTGATGGAATAAAGGCTAGTGACTTCTCTTGGATGCTCGTTCTTCGCAATTTGGTGGAACATCTTTGATAAGTAAGGGTTTTCCATGCTATCCCTTGGATTAGGTAAGGAATTTCTGCAATTTTGTGTGTTTCTTCTTGATTTTAAGGTTATTTTGTCAAACCCTTGGAGGAGTATAAGGGAATACACCCTCCATCAAAGAATTTCATTATATTGTTATTGAAAAGACTTAAAGTTTGCTACAAGGAGTAAAAAGGATTACACCCTTGTAGCAAAACCTTGTTAGGATTTATCTTCTCTAGGGAGTAAAAGGGATTACACCCCTAGAATATTGCTAAATATTAGCTCAAAATTAAGAGACTCCATTACCCAATAGATAAGACACTAATCTTTGCATTGGAGATTGAATAGTGTTGTATTGGTAAACGTGAATTTTGAGATATTGAATTGTTCAAGTTTGGATTTAAATTTTACATGCTTTAAGCTATCTTGTGCCCCAATGGCATCTTGATTTTCTAAGTGATTGAACTTCTATAACAATCATTACGCTACATCCAATAGGGTTGCAACAAACTCACTTTCTCTTACTCTTTACTCACTTTTTTACCACTAGAATTCACTTGCAAGCTATGATAATTGATCTATTTTTTAAGAGACATTGTTTTGGTGGCTTACTTGTTGATTTTAGTTGTTAGAACTTGTTTTTCTAGAAAAAAAATTCTACAGCCATAAGGTTGTTATAAAATTAAGTTGATAACAGTCATTAATAGGCCTCTCTTGCTATCAAAGTCTTAGTTTAAACATTGGAAGATCGTCTACTAATTGATAACTTTATTTTTCAACATTATACACTTGATTTTGATGGTTTAATTTGCAGTTGTCACAATTTCTTTACTACTGATATATATTTCCATACTATTGCAATTTTGGGATAGTAAAGTTTCTTGTTGATTCAGCACTAGTTTTGAGGCTTATATCATCACATATTGTCTTGTTTTGGTTTGTCTATCACTTTTTTGTAGGTATACAACCTTGGAAACCATTTACCATCTCCAAAGACTTTTTCCTCAAGCCTCGTCCTTGACCTTGACCTATAGGGGTATTCATCAAGCTCCTTGCTTCTCCCTTTGCAATTTCCATAGGGTCATCGGGGAAGCCTTCCTTGTGTTGGACTTTTCCTTCACTAAAACGAGGGGGATATCTATTGAGGTGACAATGATAGGTATTCCTATTTGTTTCACACACTCGTTGTTTGGGTTGGGCTTTTCCCAAACTACAAACTGTGTGATAACACCACAAACACACTAACCCATTCATAAATTAACTCCTTAATGCTTATCACTCCAAATAGAATAATCCCTCAATACACTTTGACACTTAACCCATATGACTCTTGATCCAATGACACCCTAGAAAATTGTGACTTCAAACACACTAACCCCCTCATCCCCAAATTACTATGACTCCTGAAATAGTAATATAAGTTAATCCTTTAAACCCATAGCACACTAATCCCATAGCCAACAAAACACCCAGCCTAATAATCTTAACAGACTATTAACACCTCACCTTCATTAACCAATTTAACCACAATTGGCAATGCTCGATCATTGTTGATATTGACCATACTTGATCATGGTTTGTCATCATTGACCATGGTTGAGCATCACTAACCATGGTTTATCATTATTGAGCATCATTGACCATGGCTGACCATCATTGACCCTAATGAAATCACCCACTCACACTATCACCCCTAGACATAATATGACCATGAAACATTACACCCCTAATACATTATGACCCCTAACACACTATCGTCCTAATAAACTAATCCCCTAATACATTATGAATAGAACACACTAAAACCCTCATACGTAGACCCCTTAATACATTATGACCCTGAATACAATAAATCCTTCATACACTATGACCCTAAACCCATATGACCATCGACTCAATCACTCTGTAACACATTATCACTTTTCACACACTAACCACTCCATACATTATGAGCTTGAACATAGTAATATACACCAATCCCTATGAATCTTAACACAATCACCCATTGATTCATTATGACCCTTAATATAATGATATCCACTATTTTATATAAACCTTGGCACAATCACCCATTGTGTAACATCCCCATTTTAATCCCCAATTTAACGATGTAATGTAAATATGATGTATGCCCATGGGACTAACTATGTAATATGTAAACATTGCATATAAAAAATAATCAAATAAATGTAACGCCGACTACAGATGGACATGAACGAAGTAATAGGGGATAAGTTTCCACAAGAGAGGGGGGGGGGGTCCAAGGGGTAAATATTCATGTGTATTAATCCCAAACAACTTTCCTAAAATTATCATTGTGTGTGAACCTTGTAATTTCCTTTTAAGTGTATCAAATCCCAACCATCGAATACATGTATGAGAGTAGGTGTGAAAGGTCACATCCCATAGTTATTGAGAGCACAAGGCTGAGTACAATCAACATTGGGGGGAACGTGAGAGTCAACATGCATAGGTAAAAGGGAAATTCGAACGGGTATTGTGAGCATTGTTTACATGCAGTTTTTGGGATAACAAGAGTGTGGAGAGTGTTGGAGATTGAAGGCAACCATATTGAGCATTTTTTGTAGCTTGTTGGAGTTCTGAATTTATAAAGAAGCAGGTTGTTAGGCCTTTAGAGTGAGATTTTGTGTGAGAAATTACCCTAGAGTAGTGAGCTTGTTGTTGTTAGTTTTCTTATGGCAACTAGCATCCCTAGAGTCCCTAGCAAGAGAGATTCCTAACCAACCTATGCTAGAGCCCTCGAGAGAAGTGGGAAGGCTTGAGGGACTATGTGCAGTGAAGGTTGATCCCATTCCTTGGGTTGTGCAGGTTGAGGGGAAGAAAGCTTGAGAGTTGGGATAGTTGTAGGAAAAATTAGCTTGTTATGGGTTATTTTGGGTTGTGAGTGGATAATAGAGATACCCTCTTCTTGTGGATTTTTAGCCTTGGATTGGGGGTGATTTTCTGTTGAGGATTGGAGCATACAATCTATGGTTGGGTGGAATATCTGACCTCTAGAGATGGTTTCACATCTTTTGATAAAAATATAAGTGTTTTATCTTTGTTATCTATTTTTAGTAATGACTTTTGATTGTTGTGCATTTTACTTTGAGTTATAAGAATTTATAATTTGTTGAGTGTATGTATAATAGAATGCATTCATGTTTAAAATATTTTATTAGATGCATAAGAATTTTTAGCATTATTGGATGCATTTTAATTTAGTGGTATCAAACTATCCATTTCTTATACTTTGACCTCCAATCACTATGACCTTGGACACAATAATATACATTAGTCTATTAAACACATAACACACTAATCCCATAATGCATAAACCATCTATCCCATTAACCTTAGTAACCCAGTATCCTTTTAACCTTCTTTCCATATTGATCATTGTTGACCATTGTTAACTATGGTTAACCATTGTTGACCTTATTGACCAAAATTGACCATAGTCAATCATGCTTTAGCACCATTGACCATGGTTGATCATCATTAACAATATTTCATAGCTAATGTAATCACCCACTAAAACCATCATCCCTTGACACAATATGACCTTGAAGACACTATCCCCTTAATACACTATGACCTCAAACACACTAACCCACAAATATATTAACCCATTAATATGTTATGACCTTTGACATGTTAACCCCCTCTTACATTAACTCCTTAATACATTATGCCCCTAACACACTATCCCCTCTATACACTTTGACACTCAACCCAAATGACCCTTGACCCCTGATACAATACCCCTAGCACATTATGACTCTGAACACACTAACCCCCTCATACACTGTGATTCCCAATCACTATGACCTTGAACATAGTACTATCCACTAATCCATTAGGCACATATCCCACTAATCCAAAAACCCACAAACCCCCCACCTCAATAATCGTAGTAACCCATTAACCCTTCACCCTTATTTACCATCATTAACCATGGTTGATAGTGGTTGACAATGGTTGACCATTTTCAACCTTATTTACCATAGAAAATTATGGTTGAGCATCATTGACCCAAACATTCACCCACTCACACAATCACCCCTTGACACATAATGACCCCAAAGACACTAACCCCCTAATACATTATCACCTCTAACACACTACTCCACTAACACAATAAACCTTCAATATGTTATAACCTAAACACACTAACTCCCTCATACATATACCCCTTAATGCACTATGAATCCAAACATACCCATTGATACACAATTAACCTTAACCTATATGACCCATGAATCAATCACCCTCTAACATATAATGGTGTTGCACACATGGACACCGTAATATACTATGACCCCCAATCATTATGACATTGAACATAGTAATATCCCCTAATCCCTATGAACCTTGACATAATTACCCAATTAKAAAATACAACCTCAAAGATATTAACCYCATTAATACACTATGACCGCAAACATACTAATCCTTTAATACRATGACCCCTAATACAATATTATCTTGAACACTATAAATAATCACCTCGTACTCTATGACCCCTTGTAGGCTAAGCCACTAAACCATGCTAATATTGAAAAAATCACCCTCTTTTACAATATTACCCTAAATATATTAACCCCCTAATACATTATGACCCCAACATCACTAACCCCCTAATAGACTGACCCCTAATGCATTATGATCATGTGGACACCAATCCCCTTATACAATATGACCACTCATAGAATAACCCCCTCATGCACCATGAACCCTAACCCCTATGAACCCCAATGAAATTACCCCTTAGCACAATATGACTTTGAACGCATTAACCCCTTAATCTACTATGACCCCCAATCACTATGAACTCAAACAAAGTGTATCCTCTAATTCCTCTGGCCCTTGACACATTCACCTCTTATCACAATATGATCCCTAACACAATAATAAATAAATACACTAAGACCCTAAACACAGTAATCCCTTAATACTCTAACCCTCCTAATACATTATGAGTCCCAACAATCTAATCCCTTGACAAACTATGACCCTAAGCCCATATGATCGTTGATCTAATCACCATGATATCCTAACTTACCTTTTATTTTTTATTTTATTATAATACATCAACTTTGAGATGGTGTTATGTAAGACAATAAGGATAACAAAAAATATGATCGTATAATGCCATGCTTAGTGTCCTCATAAGTTTTTATAATTAAAAAAATGGGTAAAAGGTCGAACGAGGGTTTTGTTTCCCATTCTATCATTCAATCATGTTGTGTTGCAAGGAGAAGAAGAGTAGTTCAGAGAGGAGAGAAAATGAAGGAAGGAGAAGACAACAAAGAAAGGAGAGCATATCAACCGAGTGATATAATATTTGAGAAAGAACATTCTCATTTGTAAGTATTTTTGCCGAAACCCTAGGTTTTTTTTTATTTTCTGATCAAATGCATAGTGTTAGTTCTAATTTATCTCTTGAGTTTTTCCTTTTCGATCCATCGTTTATTTTTTTGAGCATGTTGTGTAAAACTCACTCAAGCACAAACTCTATTCCTTAAATGGATTTTTTACATAATTGATGACGAAATGACATGAAAAGTATTGCTTAGAAATTGCATAACTTTTAGATCCCTATTGGATAAAAAAACCTATCAAGACCAGAATCTCCACACTCTTTTAATAATACCTAACGATGTAGAATCAAATGACATTTTGTGCTTAAATACCTTATTTGGAAAAATCATAGGAGGATATTAAACATACGCTCCATTGGAAGGGTGACTCACTCAAAACGTGTCTTTCCTTAAATGAACTCTCCTACAATGGTTACATGTTTTATTGTTGTATSGTAAAACATTTACACAAAGTACATGTTACTTAGCTCAATGCTTGTTTTTGTAARGCACATAAAATGACACRTCATTAGAGAAATTTTGAGGTAAAAAATGGGCCTCAAAACAAGAATCAACATCAACTTTAAAAGAACTAGTAGGATTCAAGATGATGATGTCAACCATAAGAGMAAATAGTTTTGGAGGCAAAGAAAAAATTTAWTTTTTATGATATTTTTGACTTATCTCCTTACATTTTTACTCAAATTTCAAGTGTAGGCAATCATTGGATGCAAAATTAAATTATGCATCCAATGAGTGTGTACACTTGAAATTTGAGTAAACCTTTAACAAGATAAGTTAAAAATACAATTAAAAAAAAAAAGTAGTTTTCTTTTTTTCCCTTTGAAAAATCATAATTCTTATTTTATTATTTTAACTATTGTTTTATTATTTTGATTTGGAGGTGTATTTTAGACCTCAAAATTTCTCTAATGACCCCTTTGACACTTAGGCYTAGAAGGGGAAGGCCTAACCAGATTTGAAGGTGCAATTTCATTTGACTAACATAGACATTGATTCTAGAGCATGTCCAAAGATTGCTCCCCAACAATTTCTTCATTAAGAGATAAGGTCTTCATGAAATATAGGCCCACTAATGCCTATAGAGAAATGAGTACAACCTCGTCCTATGCATACTATGAAGACTTGTGAAGAAAACAAAATTTGGATCTTACAAGATCAAAACTATGCGGAAACCTTTTGTGGAGCTAAAGAAGGGCTTCTTTACCTAGTTGTTGGCCCTTAGGGACTTGGATTAAGGCCAACATATCTAGAATTTGGGGGGTCACCCAATGAAATCCTTATTATTTGGAGAAAAGAACTTTGTGAAGCACATGCTATAGTTTTGTGATTTTGTGTTTATAAGGTTTTGACTCAACATCTTCATTCCCCCATATCCTAGAGCATTATCATGTTAAGAGGTAAAATTGCTTGCCTTATTGATTTCAATGCAATGTGACAATATGTTAGAATATAATATTCTTCTTCAATTGAAAATGGAGGAAAAAATATTTTTTCAAGAAAATCCAGCGTAATATATGTTTTATTGGGTGTGGTGGCTCCCTAATAAGTGAAAATCCATATTTTCCAATCACAATTCATGGTCAAAATATTTATATGCAAATGTCACATATACACTAGTCCCTAGAGTTTTAGGGTAGTGCACCTTGAACCATGCACATGAAACCCTATATTAACTTCCCTACATAATAAACACACTTTACTCAATTTGGCCTCGTCACCATGCTAGTTATGTTGCTCATGAGCACCAAAAGAGGTGTCATTGCCAACGACCCTCACCTACTCGTCAATTATAAGTCTACCATTTAAAAATGAGATTTTCCCCTCAAATAAAAATATGAATCACTTCCCAATGTAGGTATGAGTCTTGTTGTATAATGGTTATGACAAAATGTGTGGGATAATGGGCCTTATACATGGTCATTTTTTAGGTACTTGGGTTCAAGGCTTTGTGACTATTAGCCCCTCCCATGCCTAGGGGTAACTAAGGAGATGATGTCTCGAGGCCCATAGATAGAAGAAATGGAGTGTTGATAGTCAGATTGACCACCAAATACCACATCAAGAAGAAAGAGCCCCTCCTTTCAAATTAAACAACACTAATCATCGTCAGCAACAGAGAAACGTTCACTATACCAATTTGGACCCCAGAAGATAACAGGTCTTGCTCCATGCGATAACAAGTCCATTATCATGGTAAGTGTCACTTTAACATTTGAGGCATTTGAGCATGTTGCAAAGAGTCATTTCTTGATTATGGAACATTTTCTTGGAAATTATATCTTTTGCCTAATTTCACTTTGGTGGTTGTCATGGTATCCTAGTAAGTTTCTCACCCTCATGAAAAGGGTTACTATTGGGGGTTTCCTTGAAGGATCATTGTACCATTCCCACTCTTACTTACCAATCTCCACACTTCTTCCCCTCTGTTTCCTCATCTTTTGTGTTTTCGGGTTCATTAACCTCTAGAGGGGTTTGTACCTCATTTCATGGGAAGAATGGGTAAAAGGCCCAGAGGTGTTGTAGCTGAAATCACACATAAATGCTCACCCTATATCCTTGAGAGTCATGTAACTCTTCTCTAAAAAATAAGTACTTTTAAGTGAAAATAAATAAATAAATAATGCCCCACTTCAAGGGGGAGTGCATTGTGGTGTTCTTTTTATTTCCATTGCATATAGCACCCAATGTGTTCTAACTTCAAGTGGCATTGCGATGTTCTTTTTATTTCCACTACATATAGCACCCAATGTGTTTTAACTTCAAGTGGCATTGTGGTGCTCTTTTATTTTCATTGCACATAGCACTCAATGTTCAAACTTAATAAAAAATTATTTCCAAGGTAGAGCGTTTGGTGTATTTTATTTCTTGTTCGCACCATATTGAATTGAACTTGGAATTGCATGGAAAAGGGACAATAAAGGGCTTAGAAAAAGGTTGCATTTCAAATGAAGGGTAACTCAAGGATGTAGCTCACACTCTACAAAGGCACCCATAAAAGAGACAATATGAACCCTTGATATGTCAATAACCCGATGCCCAAGAGTCTTTCCACAATCCACCTCATACTCATTACATGATATATGGAGGGTCTTATTGGGAAACATTCCTTGAATTGGGGATTGGCCTACTTGATAGGAAACCATGACACCCCTCCCATACCTAAATTTGGAAAATTTTATAAGGTCTTTGAGCATTTGTTTAATTTGAAAAGGGGGGATTTAATGCACTTGTTTGGGTGGTTCTTTTATTAAATGTGACATACTTAGCATGATTCATATGACTTGTGGACCCTTGGAGGGTGTA